>JAPMAH010000025.1:1568093-1687968 GCA_029582155.1 Panopea generosa | reverse complement strand
GAATGTTCATGGGCCTTATTTGACGTAAATAAATAAGTAAAACTGTAAAAACATAATAGATCAATATTACATGTAAATCATGATATTTCATTCCTGTGTTTTGGATGAACATTTAGTGTTAAATGTAGAAGCATAAAGCACAATACACTTGGAACATTAAAATCAAGTAGTTTTATGTCATCTTGTCTTGTTCATAGTTAAAAATGTTATAATATATGGATAATATATACTTGTGTATCATTAAAGACATATTTTCTAATGAAATAGGTTGTTTAGTTATTTGCGGATACCGTCTAACTGGAATTCCCATTAAATGATAACTTATATTTTTGTCATTGAATGACCATGATATATTGAAATTTTTGTTGCAATTAGGCATATTAGGTATAAAGATGCATGTTACTACTATTGTCCCCCTCTTTATGAAAAGCATGACACTAATTTAAGTCAGTCTCTCCATCTATCCGTCCTTCAGTCTGTTCTTCAGACTTTGGTTTCCATGCAGTAACTTGGGAATGTCTGAATCGAATCTTTTCAAATTCTAATACAATGTTTAAAATGACAAAACACAGGCTAAGTTTAATTTGAGGGGTTGTGACTTTTTTCTTTATAGAGTTGTGCCCCTTAATTTGAGAAAGTTGTAATGTTTTGGGTTTTAGTGCAATAGCTACCGAATGCCAGAACCTAACCCCAAGAGTGCTGCCTATAGCTGACCATTATATACATCAGGTGTGTGAACCTAACCCCAAGAGTGCTGCCTATAGCTGACCTTTATATACATGATGTATGTGAACCTATTACCGAGGGTGCTGCCTATAGTAGACCTTTATATACATCAATATGTGAACCTAACACCGAGGGTGCTGCCTATAGTAGACCTTTACATACATCAATATGCGAACCTAACACCGAGGGTGCTGACTGTAGTAGATCTTTAAATACATCAATATGTGAACCTAACACCGAGGGTGCTGACTAGTAGACCTTTACATACCTCAATATGTGATATATGCATCAATATGTGAACCTAACACCGAGGGTGCTGCCTATATAAGGCCTTTACATACACCAATACGTGAACCTAACAACGAGGGTGCTGACTATAGTAGACCTTTATATACATCAATATATGAACCTAACACCGAGGGTGCTGAATATAGTAACCTTTATATACACCAATATGTGAACCTAACACCGAGGGTGCTGACTATAGTAGACGTTTATATACATCAATATGTGAACTCAACACCGAGGGTGCTGATTATAGTAGACCTTGATATACACTAATATGTGAACCTAACACCGAGGGTACTGACTATAGTAGACCTTTATATATATCAATATATGAACCTAACACCGAGGGTGCTGACTGTAGTAGACCTTGATATACACCAATATGTGAACCTAACACCGAGGGTGCTGCATAAATTAGACTTTTATATACACCAATACGTGAATCTAACACCGAGGGTGCTGCCTATAGTAGACCTTTATATACACCAATAAGTGAACCTAACACCGAGGGTACTGACTATAGTAAACCTTGATATACACCAGTACGTGAACCTGATACAAAGGGTGCTGCCTATAGTAGACCTTTATATACACCAATACGTAAACCTAACACCGAGGGCGCTGACTGTAGTAGACTTTTATATACACCAATATGTGAACCTAACACCAAGGGTTTTGCCTATAGAAGACCTTTATATACACGAATACGTGGACCTTATACAAAGGGTGCTGATTATAGTAGACTTTTATATACACCAATACGTGAACTTAACAACGAGGGCGCTGATGGTAATATACCTTTATATTCACCAATATGTGAACCTAACACCGAGGGTGCTGCCTATAGTAGACTTAAATATACACCAATACGTGAACCTAACACCGAGGGTGCTGCCTATAGTAGACATTGATATACACCAATATGTGAACCTAATATCGAGGGTGCTGACTATAGTTGACCTTGATATACACCAATATGTGGACCTAACACCAAGGGTGCTGACTATAGTAGACCTTGGTATACACCAATACGTGAACCTAACACTGAGGGTGCTGACTAAAGTAAACCTTTATATACACCAATACGTGAACCTAACACCGAGGGTGCTGACTATAGTAGACCTTTATATACACCAATAAATGAACCTAACACCGAAGGTACTGACTATAGTTAACCTTGATATACACCAGTACGTGAACCTGATACAAAGGGTGCTGCCTATAGTAGACCTTTATATACACCAATACGTAAACCTAACACCGAGGGCGCTGACTGTAGTAGACCTTGATATACACCAATATGTGGACCTAACACCAAGGGTTTTGCCTATAAAAGACCTTTATATACACTAATACGTGAACCTTATACAAAGGGTGCTGACTATAGTAGACTTTTATATACACCAATACGTGAACTTAACACCGAGGGTGCTGCCTATAGTAGACTTTTATATACACCAATACGTGAACCTAACACCGAGGGTGCTGACTATAGTAGACCTTGATATACACCAATATGTGAACCTAACACCGAGGGTGCTGCCTATAGTAGACTTTTATATACACCAATATGTGAACCTAACACCGAGGGTGCTGCCTATAGTAGACTTTTATATACACCAATACGTGAACCTAACACCGAGGGTGCTGCCTATAGTAGACATTGATATACACCAATATGTGAACCTAATACCGAGGGTGCTGACTATAGCAGACCTTGATATACACCAATATGTGAACCTTATACCGAGGGTGCTGACTATAGTAGACCTTGATATACACCAATATGTGGACCTAACACCAAGGGTGCTGACTATAGTAGACCTTGGTATACACCAATACGTGAACCTAACACTGAGGGTGCTGACTAAAGTAAACCTTTATATACACCAATACGTGAACCTAACACCGAGGGTGCTGACTATAGTAGACCTTTATATACGCCAATACGTGAACCTAACACCGAGGGTGCTGATTATAGTAGACCTTTATGTACACCAATATGTGAACCTCATACCGAGGGTGCTGCCTATAGTAGACCTTGATATACACCAATATGTGAACCTAACACCGAGGGTGCTGACTATAGAAGACCTTGATATACACCAATATGTGGACCTAACACCGAGGGTGCTGACTATAGTAGACCTTGGTATACACCAATATGTGAACCTAACACTGAGGGTGCTGACTAAAGTAAACCTTTATATACACCAAAATGTGAACCTAACACCAAGGGTGCTGCCTATAGAAGACCTTTATATACACCAATACGTGAACCGAACACCAAGGGTGCTACCTATAACATACTTTGATATATATACATTACTTATAGTAAACCTATATAAATCAGGTATCTGAACTGGTGTTGCTGCCTATGGCCTTAATAAACATCAGGTAGGTGAATTTTACATCGAGAATGTTACCTATAGTAAACCTTTAACATTCAAAACAATTAAAACAAATTTGTACTGAAGTTATAAACAAATATATAAGTTGCGCTCTATTGATATAGTAACCTTTCTCTTGAAGTTAACGACACTATTAACCCCATTAAGTCCATGCGGATGTTGATACATGCATGGTATCAATGAGGCATCATCAGTTTTAAATAATTACACATTAAAAAACTATTTTTGACTGAATGTATAAACAAATGTAGAATGTACGTTCTATTTATATAGTAACCTGTCTCCGGAAGTTAACGCCAGTTTTAACCACATTATATCCCTTAGTAAGTTGATACATGAACGATATATTTGAGCCATCGACAGTTTTAAGTATGTACACATTTAAAACTATTTAAAAACACTTTGGACTGAATGTTTAAACGAATGTAGAATGTACGCTCTATTTATATAGTAGCCTGTCTCCAGTAGTTAACGCCAATTTTAACCCCATTAGGCCCCTTGATAATGTGGCACATGCATTATATCATTGTGCCATCGTCAGTTTTAAGGATGTTCACATTAAAAACTATTTAAAAATAACTTTGGACTGAATGTCTAAACAAATGTATTATATACGCTCTATTTATATATTAACCTGTCTCTGGTAGTTAACACCAATTTTAACCACATTATGTCCCTTGATAAGGTGGCACATGCATGCTATCATTAAGGCACCATCAGTTTGTTTTAAGTATATACACATTTAAAACTATTTAAAAACAACTTTGGACTGAATGTATAAACAAATGTTGAATATACACTCTATTTATATAGTAACCTGTCTCCGGTAGTTAACGCCAATTTTAACCAAATTATGTCCCTTGGTAAGTTGATACATGCATGACAGAATTTAGGCATTATCAGTTTTACGTTTTTACACATTTAAAAACTATTTAATAACACTTTGGACTGAATGTAAATACAAATGTATCATTTACGCTCTATTTATATTGTAACCTGTCTCTGGTAGTTTACGCCAATATAAACCCCCTTAAGTCCCTTGATAAGATTATACAGTTATTAAGAATCACATGATTGCTATCGGAAGTCTATTTTCCTCTTCTTTTCCTACCACTCTATTTTATTTATTCTTAGACTGAGAATCCTAACAAATCTTACTTCTACATGTAAAGATGACAACAATACAATTTTAAGTATTCGGAAAGTGTATTAAGAATGTGTCAATCATTACACCTCATGCATATGTAATACCTGTCTCAGATAGTTGGCCTGTCCGGGATCGGCAGCATTTATCCTTCGCGGACCTAAAAGTTATGCTTATATGACGTTATATATCACGGTACAATTGCACTTGATATGTCGTGCGAATGGCGTATCGTCACGGTTTAGCTCACTTCCTATGTTTTGTACGTGGAGGTCGAGGTTAATGATTTAGCAAGACCCGAATATTGATAAAATGTACACTACCAATTTACATTTCGGAAACACCACATATAGATAGTAAGACGCTGCAATTGCGACCATTCAACGGTTATGCGTCTAGAACAACGCATGAAACTAAGACCAGTGCAGTGCCGAATAACCAGAAGGAAACAGGATGGGCAGATGCACAGACGGTACCGCTTCCAGTCGGCTAATGTCACTGTCAGGCAAATCAATGATGTTCATTGGTATGTTAGACATTTGATGTTTATTTAGAATACATTTATTTTTGTTTTCTTACTTGAAGACGACAAATTCAATCTTGCACTGTTCACCGTCGGTTTCGTGGCGTCGGATTGAAGTGCTGTAGACCACAAAAGGGTCCTATCTTGACTACCAAACATAAATCTGCAAGCGACCAATGATCTAGAATTTGTAGGATATATTCCTAGCGGCAGTGGGGAACAGTTGTGTTTTCGGATGAATCAAAATTAATTTCAAGTCACGAGACGGCCGTGCCCGCGTTATCAAAATTCGTTAGCACACCGCTTTCTAAACCATTTGGCTCGGTTGATCAACATGTTGCGTGTAAGACCCAGAACCTTTCCAAAAAAGGTCAAGATTGCAATTTCAATTTGTTTGATATTTAGTGTCTGGTCTGTAACTTTGTCATTTATATAGGGATTTAACTTGACTCAACTGATCACGATGACATGACGACGCGTTGTACGTAAGACCTAAACCCTTACCTCAAAGGTCTAGATCAAACTTTAAGTTTGTTTGACAACATTTTGAGGCTGTTTAAGATTTCATATCTGGTCTGTAACTTTGTCTTATAAGGAGGAATTCAAAATATATAGCTTGACACAAGTGATCAACATGTCATGATGATTTACCTATAGAAATACCCAGATCTTCACATCAGATGTCAAGCTCAAGGTTACACAGAGGTCAATGTCACACTTTAATGTAAAAAACATGAAATTTCGTGTCTAGTCTGAAACGTCAGTCCATTACTTTTGATATTCATAAATGCATCACTACCTATTATAAGATACATCGTTATTTTCACAGACCAAATTTCACAGTCAAATTCATTGACACCAATTTATTTTTTTATTTTTACACTTTCGACATTAGTGCGTTCTAGTTGTAAACCTTTGCTGTAATTCGCACGTGGCGCGTCAGGGTTTATCGCACCCCGCTGTGCCAATAAGAGTTGGCACATCCCAATTAGTACCCTAATATACAAGTACGATATAGAACTAATTGTTATGCAAATACTAGGTGGGGAAAGGAAAAGTAAGACATCTAATCCAGAAAGAGTTTCAGAGCGCAGGCCTGTTGTAAATAACAAAAGTGCTACGTCACATGACTGCGATATGGACAGTAAACCAATGTGCTGCGTCTTTTAAGAGATTTGTTTGTTTTATTGATTAAAAATGTAGCACCATATATTTAATCATAAAAATAAACAATTATAGAATAGAATAGAAAAAAAAACATTAAATAAGATATTACTTCACTTGAAACTTGTGTTTTAGTTTTCTTTGTACGCACGCATAATGACCTTTTACAATGTTTACCGTAGGCCTATACGTCACATTGTTTGAACTCGGTAGCATTGTGCTGCAAGGTGATGGTCTTTTTTCAGCAATTCTGACACGCGCAGTAGGGTAAACTATAACACATCTCGCTACACACACGGTTCTATGAATAAAAGATGATAATAAAAAATTGTTGCACAATTAAAATATCATCACTGTAAATATTGATACAATTTGACGAAAGAAAATATATAAATAAAGGATTGATTATTTACCACAATGCGATACACGTAGGCATATGAAAACAGAGGTAATTTATATAGACAGCATTACATTATTGTGTAAACTAAGTTCGTAGGTATTTGATTTCGTTGTCTAGGCTTCCCACGAAATCCACGAGATTAGTACCCCACGAAAATTTAATGATTTCACAGTATATCATTTAATTAAAAGAGATCATGGCTTCTTTATAGCTTTCAACTACTTGGCATGACTTTGTGATAAATAAAGTTTGAGTTACTGTTTAGCAAATGCTAATATGTAGGGCCTATGTGCGTGCTTGAGAAAATCATGCTCGAAATATTCCTAGGCAGAATTAGTACACATAAATGTGGATACAGTGTCTTGCTCAACAGGGCTTTGGCAGGGGATCGAACCAACAACCTAATGTATACAAATTAAATGTTTTTGATGTGTGTTCGATAATGTATCTTCTTCTTTACATTTCACCAAAGAGGCACTTCTTGAAATCGTCGTTATTGGCTGGCTGAACCGTTGTTTTTGGCAAGAAGTTTGTTGCTGACTGAGCAGTTGTTGTGGCAACGGTTTGATAACAATGCATTTGATAACATTAAAGCTAAATAACCCTGTGGTTATCATATATTATGCCAATTTCTTAAACACCATATCATAGATCTTTATAATGTTTTAACTGCACATTACTTCAATTTAAAATGATTTTCAACACGTGGCAAGTTACTAGTTTGTGGCATTTTCAGTTTCATTGGTAGAAGAATAAATCCGAGTAGAACCCTTATCCTTCTGCAAGTAACTGACAAACTTTCTCACGTAAAGTTTTTGGACCAAGCTTGGCTCGAACCTCAATGGAGAGAGGGAAAAGTGGTCATTATACTATAATGCTTTAGATTCATGTTGCTGTTACCAATTGTAGGAAAATTAGCAAAATATATTTTATGGCAAGTAACCTTATTTTTACCAAATTTTTAAAAACATTTTGGGTTGCATATAGTAATCGCAGCGTCCGTCCGTCAGGCCTTCCGTCCGGTATTTCGTTTCCGGCCTGTAACTTTGTCATGCATTGATGGATTCTGTTGATACTTGCAGCAAATGATCAACAGAACATGACGACGTGTCGCAAGTAAGACCCACACCCGTACCTCAAAGGTCAAGGTCACAATTTGAGTTTGTTTGACAACACTTTGAGTTAATGTGAGATTTGGTTTCTGGCCTGTAACTTTGTCATGCATAGATGAATTTTAATGATACTTGCTACAAATGATCAAGATAAAATCATGACATGAGGGGGGGGGGCGGGGGGGGGGGGGGTATGTGACACTTAACAGTGTCATTTCTTTTTGGAAGATGTTTTTTGATTATTGATAATACACTATTTAGGTGGAATAACTGCTTCAAATGGCAAACTTTATGTTTTTTCTTCTTGTTGAAATGTTTAAGCAATTAATAAGATTGATTTATGTACATTTAAATGCTACGCTGCTATTATTTTGGTAAATTCTGTCGTTACAGGACATGTTGGTGGCAATTTGTTTGTTTGGTGGTGGTTTGAAAGCTTGTGGTTTTAGAGCATACCAACTGGACATGTAGAGTGGGCAGGTTCAAGATTTTTTTGAGGATGACCAGTGCTTGTGAGTATTAAAATTGTTATCATTACTTTGCCATTGCAGCAATAGTTCATAGTTCACTTCACAAACAAGCCCAATAATGGTAGAAATGTATTAAAATAAAATTAACTCTATCCCTAGCGTCGGAGAGTTAAGTGTTCGATCAGGGTAAAAATGCAATTAAGATATTAGTATATGTATCGTAGCGACTCTCACTATAAATCATAATCAAGTTTAATTTTAGTTTGAAGAACTTATATTCATCATATGTCTAAAATAAATTTTAAAACATTATTGTTTTTTTAAACAACAGCACTATGCAAAATTCAATATCCAGATATTGTAACATTTGATTGCCTTAATTAATATAGGTAACCATAATGCAAATGTAATTTTGTAATTTCAACACATTGCAGGTTATATGTGGCATCTCGTCTTATTTGTTAGTAAAATACTTCAAAATGAATATGAGCAGACAAACCCATTGTCCCTCTGCAGGTAACTGACACATATTCTCATATAAATTTTTGTGGTGTACAACAGTGAAATGTATAATTATAAATAATTATGTAAGTTAGTTTGAAGTAAGGTAAATGTCTTATTGACACTTTCTGAAAATGTTATACTCAGTAATCTGTATTACCCGGTTTGAGATACCATAGGATCTAATCTGGATTAACACTATCCACTGCACTACCAAATCACATTAAATGATTTTTTGTCTATTCTGGAATATGTCATATTTCAATTTTTCATATATTAAATAATATATTTGTTACTTTTATTTTATTTACAATTATATAAATATTTGTACAATGTCTGTTCATTTTTAAGGACAGGGCTTGAAGCTAGCATAGTGAGGAGCATGTTGGTACATAAAGTGGAGCATGTTGGTACTAGCATAGTGGTGTCGATGAGTCAATTACATATGCGGTAGAAGTTGGATAGTACGAGTTCATAACAGATACGTGTCACATATTACGACTCAAAACTTATCTAAATATTTAGGTTGAAATGTCAAGAAAACATCAGAACAATTGCAGTTAACTTTAATTTTCAATACATTACATGTTATACTATATGACATCCAGTTTTATAGGTAGTGGAATAACTCTGTATGAATCTGAGTAGAACTGTAGTTCTTCTGCAAGTAACTAGAAAACTTACTCACCTTAAACAATGTGAACCATTGGTGTTCTTTCACAAGTAACTAGAAAAAAATCTCAGCTAAAGTGTTTACTTAAAGCTGGGAATATCCTTCCACAAGTGACTGGAAAACACTTTACTAACTTCTTGAACTTTTTAAAGGTTTTCACACATAAAATAGAAGGGAAGTAATAATTTTGTACTAGTGAATAACTTCCTCAGCATCCTGGCACTTGCTATACTGTCCTTGTAATAAGTGTAACATAATTTTTACATTTGATTTTGAAACTTTTTAATATTAATTATTAGTAATATTTGGCAGCACAAATGCTTAACAAAACTTACCTACTTTTGTAATGTACATGTAATTAATTGTTTGAAAAAATAGCTACTTTCTAATTAAAATTATATTACTTCAAATGACCATTATCTTTTTAAATTATTAGCATTTTTTAATTTGAACACACCCCAGGTTATTTGTTTTTCACCTAGTTTTGCTAGTGAGACTTCAGAATGAATCTAAGTAGACCGACTGTCCCTCCACAAGTAACTAACATCTAGTTTTGCTAGAGAAAGACTTCAGAAGGAATCTGAGTAGCATCTAGATTTGCTAAAGAAAGAATTCAGAATGAATCTGAGTAGACTGGCTGTCCCTCCACAAGCAAGTAACTGGCATAGAGTTTTACTAGAGAAAGACTTCAGAATGAATCTAAGTAGACCAGCTGTCCCTTCGCTAGTAACTGGCATCTAGTTTTGTTAGAGAAACACTTCAGAATGAATCTGAGTAGACAAACTGTCCCTTCACTAGTAACAAACATCTAGTTTTGCTAGAGAAAGACTTCAGAAGGAATCTGAGTAGCATCTAGATTTGCTAAAGAAAGAATTCAGAATGAATCTGAGTAGACTGGCTGTCCCTCCACAAGCAAGTAACTGGCATCTAGTTTTGCTAGAGAAAGACTTCAGAATGAATCTGAGTAGACCAGCTGTCCCTTCACTAGTAACTGGCATCTAGTTTTGCTAGAGAAACACTTCAGAATGAATCTGAGTAGACAAACTGTCTCTTCACTAGTAACTGGCATCTAGTTTTGCTAGAGAAAGACTTCAGAATGAATCTGAGTAGTCTGTAAATAGACAATAATGAAACGTGTAAATAATGGAAATAATGAAAAAAAAGGTAGTTTAAAAAAAGGTTGGCTGGCTTTAATTATTAATATCTTACTCCTAAATGTCATACCAATCAAACAGTGTTTGATGTTGTTTATGAGATGCAATATTATCGAGTCTGGGATTGAACCAGCAGCATCTGGCATTAATAGCCAACTCTCGACATCTCATTAAATGATTATTGTTGTCTATTCTGATACACGTTATATTGTGGTTTATTTTATATTTAATTATGTTTTTTGACGATTATATAAACTTTTTTTTATTTTCTTAAGCCCAGGCTGGTAGCCAGTATTTGGTGATGCATGTTGGTATCCAGGACGGAGTATGTTGGTTTTGACAGTTTGACAAGATGAAGTAATTGATGTGTGCAGTAGAAGTTGTACAGATCAAGTGGATTACAGATAAGTGTCCCATGTTATGAATAAAAAACTTATCGAAAGGTTGAAAAGTAAACAAAAAAAAGCATCAGTTAGTTGGATAATTGCGTTTATCGCTCATTTTCAACACATGACAGGTTATATTATTTGGACTTCAGTTTAATAGGTGGCGGAAGACCTCAGAATGAATCGACTCAGCATTCCCGGATCAAGTACTCCACAAGTAACTGATAACTTTCACACTTGCATCTGTGGTGAGTGACTAATGATAATGAGACGCAATGTCGTACAGTAATTATCACAGAGACTGTGGCCAGACAGGAATTCGAACTAGTTACCCCTGGATTGAGTCACTTGCTCTACCAGCTGAGCTAACTAGATCTGGCTTGTATAGAATAAGTACCAACTTGTTAAATTATATTATCTATATGATTTATTTTGTTTTTGCAGTTATGTCCCTTGAACTTTGTATAAATGGTTTCTTTGAAATTTTAAGTTAGAGAGGTTTAATTGATCTTTTAATCTTATCTACCTTTGATCATGTTAGATTTTATTTAAACTCTAATTAATAATTTTAAACCTGGAAATTAACCTTGCACATCTCGAGCAATGCCATTGCTTTTTTTAAATCAAAATTTTAAACAAAAAAACTACATGCTTCTTTTTGGAAATTAAACAAATTAAGATTTATTTCACATTTTACATTATGTATGCAGTATGCAAGTATTATAATTGGTTAGGGGTTCAATGGATACATAGATAAAATAAAAATAAAAACAGATATACTTGTACAATAGGGATAAAGAAAACAATAAATTCATTAAGGTAAAACTTGTATAATAGGGATAAAGAAAACCTTCAGGTAAAACTCATATAATAGGAATAAAAAAGACAATAAATTCATTAAGGTAAAGCTCATACAATAGGGATAAAGAAAGCAATAAATTCATTAATGTAAAACTCGTATAATAGGGATAAAGAAAACAATAGATTCATTAACGTAACACCTGTATAATAGGGATAAAGAAAACAATAAATTCATTCAGGTAAAACTCATATAATAGTGATAGAGAAAATTATAAATTCATTCAGGTAAAACTCATATAATAGGGATAAAGACAACAATAAATTCATTAAAGGTAAAAAACACACAGTATGGTTAAATAAAACACATTAATGATAACCACACAGATAAATAGGGTCAGATAAACAATACATTTATTAAAGTAAGAACACGAATAAATAGGGTAATGTAAACAATACATTCACTAAAGTAAGAAAACACAAAATAAATAAGGTAAGGTAAACAATAAATTCATTAAAGTAAAAACAGATAAATAAGGTTAGGTAACAATACGTTCATTAAAGTAAAAACACACATAATAAATAAGATAAGGTAAACAATAAATTCAATAAGTAAAAACACATAAATAGGGTCAGGTAAACAATAAATTCATTAAAGTAAAAACAGATAAATAGGGTTGGTCAACAATACATACATTAAAGTAAGAACACATATAATAAATAAGGTAAGGTAAACAATAAATTCATTAAAATAAAAACAGATCAATAGGGTCAGGTAACAATACATTCATTAAGTAAGAACACAAATAATAAATTAGGTAAGGTAAACAATACATTCATTTTAAAGTAAAAACAAAGATAAATATGGTCAGGTAACGATACATTCATTAAAGTAAGAACACAAATAATAAATAAGGTAAGTTAAACAATAAATTCATTAAAGTAAAAACCGGTAAAAAGTGTCAGGTAACAATACACTCATTAAGAAAGAACATACATAATCAATAGGGTCAGGTAAACAATAAATTCATTAAATAAAAACACTAATAAATAGGGTCAGGTAAACAAAAAAATTCATTAAATAAAAACACAGATAAATAAGTTAAGGCAAACAATAAACTAAGTAAAAACCACAGATAAATAGGTCAGGTAAACAATAAATTCATTAAGTAAAAACACAGATGAATAGGGTCAGGTAAACAATAAATTCATTAAGTAAAAAAGCAGATAAAAAGGGTCAGGTAAACAATAAATTCATAAAGTAATAACAGATAAATAAGGTCAGGTAAACAATAAGTTCATTAAAGTAAGAACACACATAATAAATAAGGTAAGGTAAACAATTAATTAAGTAAAAAAACACAGATAAATAGGGTCAAGTAAACAATAAATTCATTTAAAGTAATAACAGACATATATTGTAAACGAAAACAATAAATCAAGGCCAAAGACTCGCCTACAATCAATTGCTCATTTAAGGTAAATAAACAAAACAATCATTCGGAGTAAAATTGTTAAATATATATATATATGTAGTAGTGTTAAAAAAACTTAATAATTTAAGGTAAACAAATAACAATTCATTTGATCTTAATTAAAATATGTTATAATCACTATTATAATCACTATATTACTGTTATTACTGTTATTGATATTGTCATCAGTGTTATGTTTAGTATTATCATTATTATTTAATTAAAAGTAGTAGCAGTAGCATTAGTAGTATCATAAGTAGCAGCAGTAGATGTAGTAATGATAGAGGTGGGAGTAGCAGTAGTAACAGCAGTAGCCAAAGCAGTAGCAGTAGTAGTATCAGAAGCAGTATCAATAGCGACAGTAGATGCAGTAGTAATAGTAGTAGCAGAAGCAACAGCAATAGTAATAGTAGAAGTAGTATGCGTAGTAGCAATAGTAGTTGTAGTGTCCCCTTTTACAATTGAAAAGGCTTGATTTTTTTTGTTAAAATATAATGTTTTGGGGTAGTCGCTTCCGGTCCGCAGAAATCTTATTAAATACGTCTGAGAATCCTCTCTCACTTAACCTACATTAACTAACATGTTTGATCTCACCATTTTAACACAGAACTAATCTATTAACATAATGAGAGGGTTTGAAGAAGCCTTTATAAGACAAATTCATCTGAGATACATAAACAAACCTTTTCATTAAAATAATAAAAGCCAATTCATAATAATCAATAGGGTCATTTAAAAGTATGTATATTAGTATTTTAGTAGTAATTAAGTATTAGTAACTAATGTATATAGGCCAAGTGTTTACATTTTAACACAATAGTAATTAGCAGTGTAAATGTTAGTAATTAGAAGTGTAAATATAATTTATTAGTAATGTACATGTTAGTAATTAGTAGTGTAAATATAATTAATTAGTAATGTTAATGTTAGTAATTAGTAGTGTAAATATAAATAATCAGTGATGTAAGTGTAAGTAATAAGTGCCGTAAATTTAAGTTATTAGGAGTGTAAATAGCAGTGGGTAGTAGTCTAAATAGTAAACTAGTATTTAGTATAGATAAATATTTCTAAAAGTATCAATAACCATGAATAATAACATTTGAACTTTTTCTTTCAATCTGTATCACACAAATCGTAAATAGTACTATCAAAACTATGCTTATAATAAATACCATCACAACAGATATAAAACTAATCATCAATTCACATACAGCTTAAAAATCATTTTAAAAATATCAAATATGTAATAATACCCATATAAGCAGTGCACATTTACAATAATCAAATATGAAACAATATTAAGACATAAAATCCTTTAAAACATATTTATTGATGTAAAACCAAAACACACTGCCAAGTAACTTAAAATATCAGAAATAAAACAACTATGCATGATACAATCATTAAAAACACAATACATTGTAAAAATAAATATATAAAATCCCTGGTTAATATAAGTTTCTCAAAATTAATACAAGAAAAATGAAATCTCAAGAATCTCTTGTAAATATCAATATCTCAAAATAGACACAAGTAAAAGTAAATCTTTTAAAATACCTTGTTAATTTTAGTATCTTAAAATGAACATAAGAAAACTTGTATAAGAAAATATCATACCATATTCTCTAATTAATATAAAAGTATCTTTAAAATGAATACAAGTAAAACTATTTATCAAAAAAAAATCTTAACATGAAAATAAATATCCCAAGATAAATAAATAAATAAATGTAAAAGTAAATCTGATAAAATCCTTCTTAATATAAGTTTATCAAATTGAAGACCAGTAAACTTGTCAATCTCATTAAATCTCTCATTAATAAGAGTCTCTTAAAATGAAAACAAGTAAAAGTAAATCTTATAAAATCTCTGGTTTATATGTCTTTTAAAACGAATACAAGTAAAAGCAAATCTCATAAAATCCCTAGTTAATAAAAGTCTCTTAACATGAATAGAAGTAAAAGCAAATCTCATAAAATCCCTAGTTAATAAAAGCATCTGAAAATTGAAGACAAATAAACTTGTATAAGTAAATCTCATAAAATCTCTCATTTATTAAAGTCTCTTAAAATGAATACAAGTAAAAGTAAATCTTAAAAAATCTATGGTTAATATAAGTCTCTTAAAATGAATACAAGTAAAAACAAATCTCATAAAATCTCTGGTTAATAAAAGTATCTGAAAATTGAAGACAAATAAACTTGTATAAGTACAACTCATAAAATCTCTCATTAACAAGAGTCTCTTAAAATGAAATCAAGAAAAAAAGAAATCTTATAAAATCTCTGGTTAATATAAGTCTTTTAAAATGAATACAAGTAAAAGTAAATCTCGTAAAGTCTCTCATTAATTAAAGTTTCTTAAAATGAATAAAAGTAAAAGTAAATCTTAAAAAAATCTCTGGTCATATAATACTCTATAAATGAAGGCAAGTAAAAATAAATCTCATATAATCTCTGGTTAATATAAATATCTAAAAACAAATTAAAGTAAAAGCAAATCTTATAAAATCTCTGGTTGATATAAATATCTAAAAATTGAAGACGAGTAAATATAAATTGTATAAAATCTCTGGTTAATATAATTATCTAAAAAAACAAATATTATAAAATCTGTCAAATCTCTTGTTAGTATAATTTATCAAAATAGAGATGAAAAAAAGTTTTTCAAACCTCTTTGAGAGCATCAATATATTTCAAAATGGATGAAAGTTAAGTACATCTCATTAAAAAATTGACATCTCATAAAAGTACAAGAAGTAATTTTAATAAAAAGTATATATAGAAATATTAAAATCAATATTTATTTTTATATGAATATTACATTTACATTTTCGTTTTGATTTAAATGAAATTAATTACATATTTTGCATGTTTCATCTTTTCTATTACATTGATAAACACTTACCTATCTTTCGGCCTGCTTAAATATAAATACGTTGTACAAGGGGCAGTTGTGTTTAAATACAACTGCGTCTTGTAAAGGTACATGGCCTTTGAACATATACTTTGTATATGTGATATAAATGCACAGACGTATCCCCCTTCATCTGTAAAACCTTAACCATACAAAGTAATTATTTGTAAAAGAGATAAAAATAAAATATATGGAAATTAAAAGGGGAAAAAAATTGGAACTATGTATCTCTCCTTTGACAATTGCAAACATACATACACATATATAAACACAAACGCACAATTGTCTTGGTTAATTTCCTGTGACAAGTAAATACATCAAACATTCATTTTTTTTCTTTTAAAAAATATGAAAGAAAACATTCCAAGGGACATAACTGCCTTGTTGTTAAGTATGTCAAATATTTCTGCATGATCCTATTATAAAGTTCAGTGATGTATTTCAGATGTATTTCAGATGTATTTGTACATTGTCATGGTGATGGTTAAACATCTGCTGCAGAGATCACGATGCCATGGCTTTTGAAGAATGCTTTATCTGATTTCAGGTAAATGTTTGTTTGAATGTTTAGTGTCTTATTTATGCCACCAAGTGTCTTATTGATGCCACCAAGGGATAACAAATACTCAGTTAACCTACCCACTCTTTCCTAGGATCCTGAAAGGTTAAACAGTACTCGAAAACACCTATCTGTATAAGTAACTTTCCCACTTGAATCAGAGATGATAAACAAATGGCAATGAGACACAATGTTGTATATCAATCATCACAAAGACTGTGACTGGGAGGGAATTCTAACTAATGACCCCTAGATTGATAGTCTATTCAAACAAACTATTGACTGAGCTAACTGGGCCTGGTTTAGGTAAATATGTTGAGTTATAAAAGTGCCATTATTAAAAATTGCAGTAAATAATTACATATAAATGAACAATAAACAATGAGTTACAAGTGAAAAATGAACATACGATACGACTAATATGATGTCATATTGTAAGAGTATTCATAACATGATGGATTTGTTAAAATAACTAAATAAATTATGATTTTATAAAAATCAGTATAGCTTTTTAACTGCCATACATTATACCTTACACTAATATTAATATAAGTGAAATAATAACATTGTCCAACTATAATGAATCTTACCGAAATAAAATGCAAGACCCAGTGATAGACTAATGACAACGATGAACCTTTTGTATCTTACCAAAACGAAATGTAAGAAATTGATCATACACTGAGTAACAAACAGTAAACATTAGCAATATCGATAAAAGTTACTTTAACATACTGTGAATTATCCCAACATTGAACAATAATGTGTCTTCAATCTGTTCAATGTCAGATAAATATTCATTAAGCCCGGAAAACAATGCATAAATCTGATCTTTAGACGTCTTTTTAATAAACGAATTAAAGACCTGAAGACCACAAGTCGTTATAACTGCGTCCCAAAGCTTATTTCTTTCGACAGTGTTTGCAATACAAAAATGAACAATATGTAGTACTAAATTATCTACAAGCGTATTACAAGCGTATTACATTTGTTACATAGCTGTACAGATGTAAACGATTGCAGTTTACTTAGTAGTGACACTGCTGTAAAACATTGTGTCTACTTAGTTGCCATAGGAAGCAAGGCCTATTTATGCTTAACATATTCATGACATATGATGGACCCATCTTGTCACCTAACCTCATTAACATTGTATTTGAGTAATGTATTAGCACTTTTAGTCGAAGAATATATTTCCATGCATACTTGGATGGAAATATTGCCGTTTTAGAATAATTAACCAAATAAGTATATAGATCATACTTCGTTAATATTCTATAGATGTCCGGAATAAAACCTAATGTTTGTTTATCATCACTAAGATATCTTAACAGACGATTAACAAATAATTGCTTAACAATATACTTATTCGGGAGTCTGCATAATTGACTAAAGAATTGTAGCTTCTTGTATTCGATTTCCGTTTCAAGTGAAGTTACACCAAAAGAGCTTAAAGCAAAATCCGTATTTATATATTGTGGGATATTTTGGATAAATTTTATATAGAATCTATGTCCTCGTTCTAGTTGTATAATATTTGATTTGGTTAATGAATTCCATAATTCACAACCATATAGGGATTTTGGTATAACGATTGACTTATATATTGTTAATGTTGTCAAGGGATTAAGACCATGCGGATGTAAGCCACTATTAATAAGACTTAAAAAAAGTCCACGTAACTTATTATTGAATTATGAAAGTGCCATTATTAAATTTTTCACATTTAGACAAGAAATAAGTTTTTCAAAACTCATACAAGTTACAAATGGCACCCAGTTTTATTGGTGGAGTGAGATCTCTGACCATATAATGAATATGTAAAACCTCAGCCCTGCAATTAGTACCTGGCAAACGTTCTCGTGCACAGACAAGTTTTGACCTGGGTTTGAACACATGACCTGAGCATTGAGAGTTAATATCTTGAAACAGAGCCTTAGATTACTTTGTCATGGATAACCCCAGAAAAAAATAAAATGTAACAAGAATACTTTTAAACAAGATCTTCATTAAGTCCCTCATTAATATATTATCTTTTTTTCATGATAATATGCAGTCTGAAAGTTAGTGTATCTTATAATAAAGTGCTTATCTATGTTGTAATAGAATTGTTATGCTCTCGTCATTCAAAGAATGGTTAAGGTTAAGTGTTGCCCCTGTCTGTCCATCCATTCATCCATCTGTATGTGCATGAAAGCGTTAGACCGCCTAATTAAATTCATTCTGATTTGAGTAACAATTGATTTGTAGCTGTATAATTATAAAATACAGGTCAAGTTAATATTTGTAAATGTCGGTCAAATTTTAAAAGAGTTGTGGCCCTTTTTCCTTAAACATTGGTAAAATTTACTAATATATGGTTCGGGTGGCGGGTGGATACATTTCTAGTTTAACTTGTTTTTAAAATGGCAATTTTACTCATGTTCATAGAATACATTACTCATAAATTCTGTAAACCTATAACTATTACTATACATTCTATATAAATATACTATATAAAAATAATGTACAATTAATATTTGCCTTTTACTTAAATAGAAAATTATTGGTCTGTATACATAGTAGCGAACTTACAATTTGCATTTTTATCAAATAAATCTATAATTTGCTGAAATATTTTAAAGGTTAAAAATATCCAATTTCCATTTGTCCCTTAAATGTAGCATATCATGAGTAAGAATTGAAATGTCCATTTAATGTACCATATCACAAGTCAGTATTCAGATGTTCCTTTAATGTACTATATCACAGGTCAGTATTTAGATGTCCCTTTAATGTACCATATCATGAGTCAGTATGCAGATGTACCTTTAATGTACCATATCACTAGTCAATATTCAGATGTCTCTTTGATGTACCATATTACAAATCAGTATTGAAATATACCATATCACATGTCAGTATTGAGATGTTCCTTTAATGTACCATATTATGAGTCCGTATTCAGATGTCCCTTTAATGTGCCATGTCATGAGTCGGTATTCAGAAGTACCTTCAATGTATCATATCACAAGTCAGTATTCAATATCCCTTTAATGTGCCTTATTTCGAACCAGTATTCATATGTCTGTTTAATGTACCACATCATAAGTCGGTATTTAGATTTCCTTTTAATGTACCTTATCACAAGTCAGTATTCAGATGTCCCTTTAATGTACCATATCACAATTCATTATAGAGACATACCTTTAATGTACAACATCACAAGTCGGTTTTTAATATCCCTTTATTGTACCTTATTATGGGCCCGTATTCAGATGTCTCTTTAAAGTACCACATTGCAAGTCGGTATTCAGATGTCCCTTTAATGTACCATATCACAAGTTATTATTCAGACATACCTTTAATTTACAACATCACAAGTCAGTATTTAATATCCCTTTAATGTACCTTATTACGAGCCGGTATTCAGATGTCTCTTTAATGTACCACATTACAAGCCAGTTTTCAAATGTCCCTTTAATGTACCTTATCACAAATTGGTATTCAGATGTCCCTTTAATGTACCATATCACAAGCCCATATTCAGATGTCACTTTAATGTACCAAATCTTAAGTCGGTATTCAGATGTCCCTTTAAAGTACCATATTACAAGCCTGATTCAGATGCCCTTTTAATGTACTTTAACACGAGTCAGTATACAGATGTCCATTTAATGTACCTTACCACAAGTCAGTTTTCAGATGTCCCTTCAATAAAACTTATCACAAGTCGGTATTCAAATGTCCCTTGAATGTACCTTATCACAAGTCGGTGTTGAGATATCCCTTTAATGTACCATATCACAAGCCTAATTCAGATGCCCCTTTAATGTACTTTATCACGAGTCAGTATTCAGATATCCATTTAATGTACCTTACCACAAGTCAGTATTCAGATCATCCTTTAACAAACCTTATCACAAGTTGGTATTCAAATGTCCCTTGAATGTACCTTATCACGAGTCGGTGTTCAGATATCCCTTTAATGTGCCTTATCATGAGCTGGTATTAAGATGTCCCTTTAATATATCACAAGTCAGTATTCAGATGTTAATATTCTGTTTAAACCAAAAAAGCCATTAATGATTCTTTTGCTTGAATGCCAAACACATTTGATAAATATTTTTTTGCCCTCCTTATAATATTATTACTATCTCTTTTAAGGCGTCATTTTATACACTTTGTGTAATATATCACCTCACAGATGATTGCAACATCACAGTAAAAGAATTTTGTCACAGTCCTTCGTTGTGATGGAACTATCTAATCCCGGTAAAAATGCTGACCTACTAGTATATCCTTACCTGGTGTTCAAGAACAAATATTTCAAGCATACCAAAAGTTCAAATATTATATAAATAAGGTGCATTCAGAACTAATGTACTGGATATAACTACAGTGTTAATCTCCTAGATAACATCTCCAGTTTTGCAGGAAAGTAACTGGGATTATTGTATATTTCAGGTTCAGATGGTCAGCTTGGGTTAAAAAAGATCAACACACGGCAAGAAATAGAAGTGGAGAACAACATAGATGTATTTAGACTTATACTCCAATTGTTTAAGTGCTTCCACTATGTACTCTCCACACTACAGTGTTAAATGACACCAAAAATGACGTTTTTTAATTGTTTAAAACCTATGTGTATCCAAATGGGTTTAATTAAAAATATTTTTATGACAAACCCTTTCAGAAGTAATCTCACGAAATCTTGTTTGTAATTACTATAATTTTCCCACTATAAAACCATATAAATTCACATTCCTGATTGAGTACCTATAATTGCCTTACCTGTATCGATGATACAAAGTCAATAATATTCTGACAACCATTCTTAAATAAACAAAATAAATTGGACTGGTGGACTGTAGTGTAAGCACTTAACTGATACATGTATATGCACTTTTTATTATTTGTAATGTAATAAGGATGTATTGAGTAAAATCCAGTTTTCATTAGGTTCCAAGAATGCATTTTCATTGATTGTACTGCTACAATAAATAAAATTTTGATAAAAAGGATAAATCTGCTACCAAGTATATATTTATAATGCCACACATTAGGTGATTTTTGGCGTGCCAAATGAGCGGTGACACGGATATGGCCAAAATGTTTGTTGCTTATTACCGTAAAGTCAATATCACCGATGGATTATATAAATGTGATTTTGTATTTTAATTTTGTAATAATTTTGGTAACACAAATTCAAAGCAGTTTACTAGTATTTATTAAACATGGTTTCAATTAGACCTGTAAAAACAATCATTCAACGGGTAATGCACTGAAAATTACAAGTTGAAATTTTTGATTATCATTTAAACAAATTATATTTTCACAAATCCTTGTAAACAAACTATACCCTAGTTTTAACATTATTGGTTTAATATTTCAAATCTTCCAAAAAATTACCACTAAATATACCACAATACCCTGAACGCATGGTTGAATCTTGCAAACACCGGAGTGGTTATTTGATTTATTTAACTAGTTATAGAAGTCATTAATTTTTTTAGCTCTACTGGCCAAAGACCAATGACGATAATGGTAATTGTTGTTTGTAGGGAGATATCATTTAAATATCATTCATGGACACTGTAACTTGCATAAGCCGTCGAATGTGCGTTTTACAAAAATCAATGAAGATACATGTAAAGGAAACTGTATGAAAATGGGTATTTTTGTTAATCATGTGAAACATTATGTGATTTAAAGGGACACAGCAATTTTATAAAAAAAATTTCTTATCATTATTTTTTAATTATCAACATGATAATCATAATTTTTTATTATGCCGGTTTCTCAATGCTACTGGTAAATGTATTTTTCTTCCATCACTTTCTCTTGTTAGTATGATCATTATATACAATAAAATAATATTTTTTTAGATTACTTTACTCATATTTCAAAACTAGTGTGATATCAAGTTTGATAAAAACTGATAATAATTCCTTAAAAACAAGCTTAAGTTAAACTTATAATGCAAATGAATATTTCAATATTGTTATACATGTATGTTTGTAAGTGTAAAGATTGATTGACATGAGAATTTCATCATTGTGATGTGTCCCTTTAAAAATACCAAATTGACTTTGCCTCAAATTGGGTTCAAATAAAAATGAAATCAAATTATATAAATATATTTCAAAATTATCGGGAACTGTATATCGTTTGCCTAGATTATTGTCAAATTTATAATAGAAAATTCCATTGTAAATTTAATAGATATATCTGGGATGACACTGATGTACTGCTACTGATGTTGTGGCGCCGAAACACCAGTTGCAGTACTATGATGTCATTTTTTTTTATTATTTTCAAAAATGCTGTAAATTATATCATGATGGAATTTTCAGTGACATATCAATAAAAGAAACATATTCTTGAAATATTTAAAGTAACTTTTAAGATTTAAATTTACAAGTAGATCCTATATTCATTAAAACGAATTTGAATATTTTCAAATTAAATAAAAGTCTACTGAATAAGGATTTGATTTGTAAAGTGTTGTTGATGTTAATTGTGTTTTTGTTTTTCATATGTACAATTATTTTGAACACACTTCCTCCATAAAATGCATTCTGAAATAATAACCTGATAAAATGTAATGTCTAGATACATATCAATTTAAAAAACAACACAAAATCAATAAATAAATTAGTCAAACCTTTATTAAGTTTGTTAATTTGTCACCTTTATTAAACAGCCACTTGTCTATGCTTTTATAAAAAATTATTCTGTATTAAGCAACAACTTGTCTTAAAAGGTCAATTTTGTTTATTCCCATGACTGGTTGCTTCAGACAGGTTTTGCTGTAGTGTATTGGAATAAAAATTGTCAGCATTTCAGTTAATATTTACCTTAAAGTTTTTTCCCAGTAATCAATATTTTGGGAATGTTTTCATTATGAAAAACAAAAATACGATTTACACTTGAGTACCATTATTGTATTTCGCGTTACATCGTATAGCGGAGTACCTTTGTCCTGGCGTTATTGTTAAACAAAACCTGTTTTGAACGCTCGAGTGATTCGAGATTAGATATAAATATAGAGTTTTGGCGGTAAGAAATCAACTCTAGCTTTATGCTCGAAAATATAGAGAAATATAATTGTTACATGTATTTCTTTTACATAACAATATGAAACATCAGTGCGATAAATGTCGTTTATCAAACGTAATTCTGAACATACTGAATACGCAGGTGTATTGTTCATAAAAGATTTTCAAGAATGAAGCTCGACATTCAGTGGTAAAAGACATTTGATAAGCGGGCACAGGTTTCCAGAGTTAACCGTCTTTGGTTTTTCCTGGGCGAGTCGACCACGTTTTGAAAATCTTTTATATAAAAGACTGTCATTTAAAAATGCGCAATGTATTTCAAATATTGTTCTTTAACATATGTGTATTATGATTTATGCACCTGATTGTATATATGTATATATGGTTTGTCTAGTTATAAATGTCAGATTTACCCAATTTACATAATAAAACCATTTTATATAACATTTTGAGATATATAATATATAATATGCTTCATTGGACATAAAATTAAGTGTTCATACTCATTTCATTCATTAACCATTATCAAGTATTTATACATACTCTGAAGCCAAAGCCTGAGGTTATATTCAATACTATTGTTACTGTTAGAATTCAATTATTGCTGTTAAGTGACTATACATTTATATTGATTGTATATTGTTTCATTTATGATGATGTAGTTTGTACAAATATTGATAAAATATGTTATGTTCTGCTCTATAAAAACAAGATGCTGTAATCCCTGTTTTGGTGGCTAATTTTTTTATCATGCTTTAGTAGGTGTGTGTAATAGTTTCAATTAACTGATATCCAAACAATGTAAACACTGACCAGACTGCTTAGTTTTGGGTCTTCATTGTTTGGACATGCTATTGATCACATGAAACGGATACAATATTTCAATTTCGAAGACTTCAAAATGTTCAAATTTTATTTAAAGAAAAAAACGGAGACAAATGTTATCTAGCATAATTTGAAAAGAGAATACAAAGATTTGAAATAAAAAAAACACCACTGTCAATTTTTCCTGATCCACTAATAAAAAAAAATCACTTAACCCTTCACTTGTTTTATAACATACTAACATGCTGGTTTGCGTTTCTAGGTGCACATACAAGATATGGTTAATCCCATCGAATAATATATCCATATGCAATCGCATGTTCTTATACACATGCTTCCAGTGACCCATATATTACCATGTCTTGTATGACCTATATTCCATCACAATCTCCATAAATCCTTATGTGTAATTTTCTTTAATCTAAACCTTAACAACTAACTTGTAATGGAAACATTGACAGTTATTTTATACCATGTTTAATTATTTTTGTTTGAATCTAGAAAATAGAAACTTGGGTTTTCCTAATATCTAAACATCTAATGTGTAAACGATTGATTTTTTGTTTGTAAATTTGATAATACTATGCCATCATTAAATAGTTGTCATTGTGCCCATGCATGCTTATTCATGAATACTATCCATACCATTTATACTATACATACTACATATACTGTATATATCATATATACTATATATATAACACATGCAATAAATATCATACATGTTCTTTTGGCTTTGTTTTTTATTACTTATTATTTAGAAGGAAATTATTATTGTGAACAGTTTCAATATTCATTTTTAGAATATATAAAAATAGTATAGTATAATAGTTTACTCTAATCTTCTTCTATTCGTTCATTCATTCATTCGTTCATTCATGTAATCATTCATTCATCCAATTATTCATTCATTCATTCCATTGATTCAAGTATCCATTAACTCATTCATTTTCATTCATACATTCATTCATACATTCATTTATACATTCTTAGGGCTAGGGTAAGGGTTTGGGTTAGGGTTATAGAAAGATACGACATTTTTCCGATGCTGTCAACAAGAGAAGTTAGTTGTACTTCATTTATAGTACATATAGTCGAAGCGTGTATTTCCCGTTGAATAAAATATTTGATTTACATTATTAGCTGCTTTTGATTCACTACTTTTCACTGATAAAAATGTTATTGGACTTCATGATTTGTCGGAAAATGATTTGTACTTAGTCATTTTTCATTTATGTGCCGAAACACGTTGAGTTCATTCCGTTTATTCCATTCATTCATCTGTCCATTCACTCATTCAATCATCTATTCATTCATTCATTCATTCATTCTTTCATTCATCCATCCATCCTCCGTCCATCATCCAACTACCCACCCACTCACCCATCCATCCATCCATCCATCCATCCATCCATCCATCCATCCATCCATCCATCCATCCATCCATCCATCCATCCATCCATCCATCCATCCACCTACCAACCCACCCACATACCAACCCACCCACCCATCCGTCCGTCCGTCCGTCCGTCCATCCGTACGTATGTAGCAGCACTTGTGGGTTGAGTTGCCAGTACAGAATGGACTTTTGTTTTTTTTTGGTACTTGTTGGGTGAAATGTTCACCCCACAAGTGCGAATACCCGTGCAAATGGCATTGTGGGGTTAATTTAATTTTCTTCACATTTTTCTTTTACTTTTTTTTCAC
Organism: Panopea generosa; assembly: GCA_029582155.1. Taxonomy (NCBI): domain Eukaryota; kingdom Metazoa; phylum Mollusca; class Bivalvia; order Adapedonta; family Hiatellidae; genus Panopea; species Panopea generosa. The sequence goes on along the minus strand of JAPMAH010000025.1, from coordinate 1,661,696 downwards.
CTTTTTCCATTCTTTTTTAGTGTCATCAGGGTTGAATCTCAAGGTTTGTGATATTAGGGTTAGAAAGAATATAGTTTTTGTTTTGTTTTCTGAAAAAAAAAGATGTTCTATAACATATCAAAACCTCACCCCACAACTACACTTCCAGCAGAACGTCCGTCCGTCCGTCCGTCCGTCCGTCCGTCCGTCCGTCCGTCCGTACGTACGTACGTCTGGAGCGGCAGTTTTGGGTTGCGGGTTAGGGTTAGGGTAGGAGTGTTTGACGAATTTGCACCTTTGAATTGCACCTCTTGTCCGTTGATTGGCTGAAATTGTCACGTGATCTTTGAATTGATTAGTGTTAGGGTTAGAGCTATATACGAAACATGAGCTTTTTCTGACGAGCATTCTCCGTCCACTTCCTCATACTGTAATGTGACGTCATCTGTCACTCAATCTGTTAATGTTTTAAACGAATATATTTTACATGGACTGTGATACAAGTCCTAACAGCTTAAATCACATATGTGTGTTTGCGCGCGTGCGTGTGTATGTCTTTGCGCGCGCGTGCACGGGTGTGTGTGTCTGTCTGTCTGACTGTCTGGTTTGAATAAGATTCCACCAAGTTCGAGCCCTTATGACCCTGATATATACCCATATGATATATGGATAGGTAGGTATGGGTACTGACTACTGACTACTTGATGTTGAAATTTGAGTGATTGAAAAAGAGCCAATTTATAAGTGAACTAGTTTCTTCTGTTTTGAACAAACTACGACGATGATGATAATGATGATGATTATGATGATGATAATAAAATCTGATAGGAAAGATAATGTGATGATGCCAATGAAGATGGCTTTTATGTAATTGTTTGTTATTCCAAATCATTTCGTCTGTCTTGTGCGAACTGCTACAATGATGATGATGATGATGATCATAAAATCTAATAGGAAAGATAATGTGATGATGATGATGATGATGATGGTATTTTTTAGAATGAGTTTATGTTTGTTCTTATTCGGTCAAATGGATTCGGAACCGTCTTAATTTTTTGTTACATTTAATCGTGTTTTCATAGGGTTAACCTGAGTAAAGTTTGTTACTAAATATAGATTCCTTTGTTTACAAAGCCCGCGAATTTAGCTTAACCCTAACGCTAACACCGTTACTAGGGTTAGCCCTAAGAGCTATGTGTGAACCCAGACATTACCCTTTACTCGGAGGTTAACCCCGATGAACTCAGACATTAGGGTTAGGGTTAGGGTTAGGGTAGGAGTGTTTGACGAATTTGCACCTTTAAATTGCACCTCTTGTCCGTTGTTTGGCTGAAATTGTCACGTGATCTCTGAATTGATTAGTGTTAGGGTTAGAGCTATATACGAAACATGAGCATTTTCTGACGAGCACTCTCCGACCACTTCCTCATATTTTAATGTGACGTCATCTGTCACTCAATCTGTTAATGTTTTAAACGAATATATTTTACATGGACTGTGATACAAGTCCTAACAGCTTAAATCACGTATGTGTGTTTGCGCGCGTTCATGTGTGCGTCTTTGCGCGCGCGTGCACGGGTGTGTGTGTGTGTGTGTGTTTGTGTGTGTGTCTGTCTGTCTGACTGTCTGGTTTGAATAGGATTCCACCAAGTTCGAGCCCCTATGACCCTAATATATACCCATATGATATATGGGTAGGTAGGTATGGGTACTGACTACAATTTAATACCATGGTTGAGAGGCTGGGTTGACATAAGAGATCAGGGTGTGCCATAGAAGGTGACTCAGCAGGGTTCAATCATAGAAATATTATTATTTTGACCTTTTTGAATAGGTTTAACAACAAATTCGAGCCCCTATGACCCTGATATATACCCATATGATATATGGGTAGGTAGGTATGGGTACTGACTACAATTTGATACCATGGTTGAGAGGCTGGGTTGGCCTAAGAGATCAGGGTGTGCCATAGAAGGTGACTAAGAAGGGTTCGAAGTGATTTTTAGTCATTTTACGGCTATTTTTAACCAAAAATGGTACAGGTTCAGCGCTAAAGTACGATCAGACGGACGAACATATAGTCATTATATTTTATATTCCTCTAGACATTATTCTAAACTATAATATAAAAAAGAGTTTAATTGAATATTTAATTCCAAACGATTTCTACATTAAGTTGAAGTTAATGAAAAACGCATATATTTTCAGTATGCAAAAGTACGCGTATACTCCTTAAACCCTAAATCACGCACAGACGGACGAACATATGTGCATTATTTTACCTGGAACGTTTACATATCGTTATATACTATAGAAAGAAGTGTTTATTTAAATTCATTAATACAAAATAAACATGTTATAAGTGATTTTTTGTCATTTTACGGCTATTGTTTAACATAAAAACGTACAAATTTCAGCGCAGAAGTACGAACAGACGGAAGAACATATATTCTTTATACTTTTCTATTCCTTTAGACATTAATCTTAACTATAATATGAAAAAGAGTTCGACCTAATACCTTATTCCAAACGATTTCTACATTAAGATGAAGTTAATGAAAAACTCGTATATTTTCAGTATGCAAAAGTACGCGAATAGCCCTTTCAACCTAAATTGTGTTCGTGATTACTATCAAACCTGTCTTAAGAAGCCAGTCAAGGGAAGGAGCAAAAGTGGCCTTTCTAAGACAGGTTGTTGCTTAATACAGGTACATTTGCTCTGAAAACAAAGACATGGAAAATAGCGAATGTGGCAGCTGAAGACGAGTGGCTGCTTAATATAGGTGACCACTACTACAGGTTTGACTGCATTTATACAATTTTTGTTCTCAAATACATAAGCGATCTCTCTCCGTTTACTCATAAAAAAATCCCGTGCAAACACGGACATTTTAGGGAATGTACACATTTATGGGGGTGTCATGTTCGAGACTCTGTCGAGAGGCCATTTCTTTCCGATTTTGTTGATCTCGGTGTCGTTCGGTAGGTATTGAATAGATCTAAAGGTAGCCATACAGTACAGGCCGGAATGTACTCGTTAAAATGTCATTAGGGTTAGTAGAGTTTATGTGGTTATTGTGGCACGTGCACGATTCTGGGAAATTTTCTAAACACTCATGTAGATATCGATAGAATGGGTCCATCCTGAGGCCTCAACTTGCCTACATTTTTCATCTGATTCTAATCAAACTTGCTATACACCATCTCCTGACCAAGGACGTATTGTTGGTGGGGGTACCCATGTTCTAACAGGACACAATGTTTTTGTTCACCTTTTTTGGGGGGAGGGGGGATATTTTGTTTTTTGGGGGGTGGGGTGGGGAAGGGGGGTGGGGTGGGAAGGGGTGGGGTGGGGTATTGGGTGGGGGAGGGAAGGGGGGTGGGGTGAGAGGGGAAAGGGGGAGGGGATGGGGTGGGGTGTGGTGGGGAGGAGAAAGGAGGGTGGGTGGATGGGGTGAGTGCGGTTGGGAAAGTGTGGAAGGGTGTGGGGTAAGGTGATAGGTGCTTTGAACAACATATGCTTAAAACATCCTGTTTGTACTTGGTATATATATACAAGGCCTCTAATGCAAAGTAAATGCAAACAATTACCACTCATATTTAAGTATTATTTTCACAGTAGCTTCAATCCACATCATACATCAGCAGTTGTAATATATTTTCAGTCCCCTACTGGTTTCACTGGAGGGTTTATCCTCCGTCCGTTTGTCTGGCATATGTCCTTCTGGCCATCCATTTGAATAGATTACTAAAAAAGTGTCCAAGCCACATTTGTATAACTTAAATTGTGGTTAGAGTGCAATAAGGAGATTATGCAGGCCATTTTAATTTTTCAGTCTGACAAAAATTGTGTTTGCCATGGTATCAAAATTGGTAATCTAGTAAACCGTTTGGGGAATTGTGTATTACTTGCAGTACTCCAGTGTCTTGATAATTTATGAAAATATTAGTAAAAGAATGCCCAGTCAAACTGCAAATTACTTCTTTTTAAATGTTATATGTTTTGGGTTAAATTAAGATTCTTGGCAAAAGTAATGCTTACATCGCAAACTTATTTAGCTTGTGCTTGGGTTATCTGATCACTCTTGTTTTTGTCCATGATTTAAATATTGTGTGCTCTGACACTTTTTTATTTTTCAGCTGTATTTATTAATGACCCTCATTATCAAGTTCTTGAACAGGCCTGATTGAATAACAAATGTTATGGCCCTTTGTTTTTGTATGATTGGGGTTAAAATAACTGTGAAAAAGTACTTGAATCTGAGTGGTTGCTGCTTTGCTTTTGCTTGTGTAGTCCTGGTCATAATTGTTAGTATTAATATTCATTTATTTATATTGCGTCTATGTTTATGTCAGCTCTTGGATGCTTTTATACCTGCGATCACTGTGACCATTGTATATACATATATTTTAATGTGATATCACAGTTAAAATATATACAAAGACAAAGGTCACAAAGATCACAGACATTGAAACAGGTAGGGCTGCCATAAACACGTGTGCAGCATAAATAAATGAATATTAATACTGGCTATTGTGACCAGGGCTACACTGCATTAGATGCCTTATATTGAAAGTACCAACAGGATGTTTTAAAATGCATATGTTGATCAAAGTACCTGATGGTAGGTAGGTAGACTTGTAGGTAGGTAAACCTGTAGTTAGGTAGACCTGTAGGTAGGTAGACCTGTAGTTAGGTAGACCTGAAGGTAAGTTAACCTGTCGTTATGTATATTTTTAGGTAGATAGACTTGTCGTTCGGTAAACCTGTAGTTAGGTAGGCCTGTAGTAGGTAGGTAGACCTGTATGTAGGTAGACCTGTCGGTAAGGTAGACTTGTAGGTAGATAAATCTGTAGTTAGGTATGCCTGTAGGTAGGTAGACCTGTATGTAGGTAGACCTGTCGGTTAGGTAGACTTGTAGGTAGGTAAATCTGTAGTTAGGTATGCCTGTAGGTAGGTAGACCTGTATGTAGGTAGACTTGTCGGTTAGGTAGACTTGTAGGTTAGTAGACCTCTATGTAGGTAGACCTGTTGGTTAGGTAGACTTGTAGGTAGGTAAACATGTAGTTAGGTAGACCTGTAGGTAGAAAGACCTGTATGTAGGTAGAACTGTAGGTAGGTAAACCTGTAGGTAGGTAGACCTGTAGGTAGATAAACCTGTAGGTAGGTAGACCTGTAGTTGGTAGACCTGTAGGTAGGTAGACCTGTCAGTAAGGTAGACTTGTAGGTAGGTATACCTGTAGTTAGGTAGGTAGACCTGTAGGTATGTAACCATGTAATTAGGTAGACCTGTAGTTAGGTAGACATGTATGTTGGTAGGTATGGTAAGTTGGGCTGCCAGGCTTAGGTAGGTAGTTGTGTAGGAAGATGGACTTTAAGAAGGTGGTGGGTTTGTTAGGTAGATAGGTGAGTTTTAGTTAGGTTGAAAGTGGGTTGGTGTGTAGGTAAGTAGGTGCTTTTTCTTGTCATAATATTGGCATTCGAAATATATTGTAAATGTCTCAACTGATGTCTATTTATTGTTTTCCATAATGTTGATGGCTTTGAGGAAACCAGATAATTAATGTGACATATGACATGTGAACAGGGACCAGGTCGCTACTTTTTAAGATTTTCTGCTGGACCAGGATTCATACGTAGGTATGGGCAGTAAGTTTTCACCACTTGGCCAGTTTGTTTTTCGATCAAATACTATTACCAAATTCCTTTCCACTGATTGAGAAAATATTCATATGTTGATTATAATGCCCTTACCACTATCCATATGTTCATCTATCTTTTGAAATCAGATTTGTTTCTGATTATTAACTTTCGAAAGTGTCTATATATTCATTCATCATATATTCAATTAAATTTTTGTATGTAGCTTTACTATGATAAAACACAGGTCAAGTCCATTTATTTCTAACTTTGGTAAAAGTTTTAGAAGTTGTGGCTTCTTTTCAGCTGCATTGTTGGTAAAATTTACTAATATAAATCGGTAGTTGGGGAATCCGCTTCTTAAGACAAATTTCTGTTGCAAAAATAAAAAAGTAATTATCAATATTTACGAAAATAAAAATCCAAAGTGTTTCATTTTTTTTGTTCTACTGGCCAGAATGGCCTATGCTTCTACCGTTAACAGCACTTTCTTCTCTGAAACCACTAGGCCGATAAGATTCAACTGTGCGTTTGGAGAATAAGGTTGTTTAACTGACTTTGTGATGTAAATAAGGATAGAATTTATTTATTTATTTATTTATTTATCAGATATTTGATTAATACATAAAAATTCAAATAGAGTTCTTATAAAGTGATTGCATTATTAATTTACATCTACATAGAATGTGTAACCCAACACCCCCTTGTTGACATAATATCACCTTCCTTATACATTGATTTCAAAGAACTGATACACTATGTACAACGTATGTGATCACTTTTTGTCCATCATACTACACATCAGGGCATTGTTTTAGACCCCATATTAGGAAGTTACCTGTGTTTAGCAACCGGTTTGGCCATTTTCCATGGGTGACTGCTTAATACAGGTTAGACTTAATATTGATTAAATCTTGTCTAGATTACTCCTAACTTCCCAACAACAGAAAGTGGCTGCTTTTCTTGGTAGGCATTACTTATTTGTAATCTAGTTGCCTAAAGCATATAGTTGCAATGTTCTGGTCCTATTATCGAACACCACTGGGCCATCGTTAAAAAATATTTGTTGGCTGTGCTCTGACGCAGACTTTTTATGCCCCCCAAAAAAATTTTTGGGTGGCATATAGTAATCGCAGCGTCCGTCCGTCCCTACTTCCGGTATTTCGTTTCCGCCCTGTAACTTTGTCATGCATTGATGAATTTTGTTGATACTTGCAACAAATGATCAACAGAACATGACGACGTGTCGCAAGTAAGACCCACACCCGTACTTCAAAGGTCAAGGTCACAATTTGAGTTTGTTTGACAACACTGAGTTTATGTGAGATTTCGTTTCTGGCCTGTAACTTTGTCATGCATAGATGAATTTTAATGATACTTGCTACAAATGATCAACATAACATCATGACATGTTGGGGGACATGTGACACTTAACAGTGACATTTCTTGTTCATGTAGGTTTGTAGGTAGCTAATATTTTTTTGGGCCAAATTTTGATTTTGCAATAGCCATTTTAAAGAAAAATTGACAGAAATATTGAGAAAAAAAAATGCTTTGAAAGTCAATATAAAAGTTAGGGTAGCTGAAATTTTGAGTGAGTAAGTAGGAGAAGGCCCAGTAACAATCCTTTTTTTAATAATTTTATAATGACTCGGTCCAGACTACTATATAACAGTTTGTCGCAATTCTTTCTAGAAAGTATCAGTTTAAAGTATTGTTCAGTATACTCTCCCTGAATTCTTATCCATTAACTTTGGCAGAGTTATGGCCCTTAAATTATGTTACAGTGTCTTTATAATAAAAAATTAAGGTCAGCTGATGTATTGCAGAATTTTAATGAAACTTCAAGCTTTGTCAGTATCGGTGAAAGAACAGGAAATTCTTGTATTTTGTAAGAGTAATTTATGTCTTAGTAATGACTTTTTATGACATGATTAAATAATTAATAATAATATTGATTATATTACAGGTGTGGGTGGCAATTTTCCAGAAACCAAAGATGACATCACTGTTTTCAAGTCTGACAACTCTGAGTCCTTATTTGCAGTTTGGCTGTTTCTCACCTAGGCTGTTTTATTAGAAGTTACAAAAGTTATATAGAAAGTAACTTATGTTAATATTATTTGGAAATCGAAACACCGTAGTACTTGGGGAACAACCTGTTGCCATTTTAATAGACAGTTTCACAGCGCACACGAAGAACTGCTTCTGAATTGAGGTTGATCACATCACATAAAAATGAGTTCCCATAAAAGATAAAGAAAATCGGGCAATACAATGTTTGGGGTTGCTTTGAATAAGTGGGGTCAGTCAGGAAACTGTAACCACACATATATTTTGTTTTGGTCTATAAAATAAAAAAAATGAAGAAAAAAAACTAAAACGATTTTCATAATTTTCTACCAGTGTTCAATCTAGACTTTGCCATTGCATCAAACACAAGTGGCATACTTTAGTTAAAACAACTCCAGGGACTGAATTGGTACAATACAAATGCCACCCATGTTTCAGTTATTTCATATTTTGTCCGTAATCAATCGTATTAAATCAGCTTTTATTTTGACTGGAATTTGAATAAAAATTTTTCAAAGCAATATTTGTATACGGAATTTGTAATTTGTAAATAATTTTTTGGAGCCTGATGCTGATAAAATAAAAAATATTCAGATAAAAAAGTGCAAGCTGTAATTATACATGTAAACACGATTATATCCGTATGCAAGCATTTGTATAACTGGTATTGTGATTTATAAAAAAAGTGTAGGCATACAAAACTATGCTTTTGCTATGCTCTAAATGCCATTTTATTGGGGAGAAATGAAAAGGATATCATAATCTTTCTTTTCTATTGTTAAATATTAAAATAACTAGGTTGCAGTGTTCTCAGGGTGATGAGGTAGGTTTGCAAAAAAAACAAATGTTGCAAACAAACTGCTTAACGATCATTTAAGGTCTGTTTACTAGTTCAGTAATTTATCAGTCACATGGAGTGTAAACATAGAGTAAACAAGCCAATCAAATCCCGTTACTGCTTCTAGTACTAATTATAGAATGTCTATCAAAACCAGTCACTTGGAGTAAACAAGCCAATCATATCCCGTTACCGCTTCCAGTACTACTTATAAAATGTCTACGCTAATCAGACAATGAATAGCTCATCATTTATATTGTTTTTATGATGGCCCCTTTTTCTGAATGACTTACAAGATTTCATGTGATGTGGTCTGGATGCCTCCTGCTTTTACTGCAATCTTAGACTGAACACTGTTTGATACTTCTTTTGTCTTGAATACATAATATACCCCAAATATATACTCTCCAAGGAGCAATGCATTTTGCAAAAATGGGAGGGGGTATTTTACAATTTTAAATTTTTTAAATCCCAATTTAAATTTTGTATGAAGTTTGTGAAAAAAATCTGTTTAACTTATTACCAGTAATGACCCAAAGATACATTTATTCAACTTTAAAATGTTTAAACCAGATCAGCTGCCAGAGTGGCAAGTCATTTTATTTTCCATAGAAATGATGGGTACACTTGATATATGAGCAGTTCTGTAATTGACCAGTGCTATCGGTAAGTGACTGTGTCAAGTGGCCGTACATTGGACAATGGTCCAATTCCGCCACAAACAAAAGATGTTAAAACTTTCATCTGCACCATCATGTTTAAGATAACAAGATTGCTTTGCAATTGGTATAAAATATATTAAGTACATTTATCTTATATTTAAATTACATCAAGTTCAGCTTAAATTCAGGTCCTCCATGGCAAAATGGACTAAGACGTCTCAATATCACTTACTTTTCATCATTGAAGTTGTACAATATGTAAGAATATTTAAACAGCAGTATAAGAAATGGTGTTTTTCCCAACATCTGGAAATATGCCAAAGTAAGCCCTTTTTTTAAAAGCGGTGCAACTGATGATCTAAACAATTATGAGAAAATGTGGTTTTATTTAATATAAAAAGATATAAAAGGCAGGTTTATCATAGCCATTATAAACTTTAACTTTATTTAAAGCAATTCTTAGCATACAGAGTTAATAAAATGTAGGCACATATAGTTGTGAGGTAAAAATAAAATGACAATGGGTTGTTGAAATAGCGGAGGGCGTCGCCATTGTTATACCGGTACATGAACACTGTATATTTACCTGAGTTTTACCTGTGTGCTGAAAATCGATCAGAAATATTTTAAAACTATACTGCACAAAAAATAAAAGGATGCGTTACAATGAATAAAAAAAAAGACAGCTGTCAAATAATAGCACATTTAGTGATTTAGAAACGAGTTTGAACAACAGTGTAGATAAATCAGCACTTGAACAAACACAATATAAAAAGAGCAAAAAAAGGGGAAAAAGAAAGATAAAAAAAGTTACAAAAAACCTAAAATAGACTCAACAGATTCAACAGACTCAGAAATGTCTTCGTCATTAGAAAAAAATTTGAAGAAATCAACAAAAAACTCAGTGATATGCTTACAAAAAGTGACAAAGACTTCATTAAGAATATTTTAATTGATACCCTTGAAGAGATGAAGGACAAAATAATAGGACATGTTTTGCACAGGGTAGAAATTCTTGAAGGTGAAATACACAACAACATCACTGAACAGACAAGTTTGAAAAAAGAAGTACAAGAATGTAAAACAAAAAGCGACGATTTAACAGAAGAAAACCAGGCACTACGCCAAGAACTTAAAAATGAAAGCGAATCGAGGAAAGAACAAATAAATAATTTAGAACAGTATGGGCGAAGAAATAATATTCGTATATATGGATTGGACTTCGACAATAAATACGAAAGTTCGCATGACACAGCAGATGGTATAGTTAGACTCATTAATGACAAAATGGGGCTAGAGCTGACTACATACGATATAGATATTGCGCATAGATTGGGCAAATATGAAGAGAAACAAATACGTCCAGTTATCGTAAAGTTTGTGTCAAGACAGACAAAGTATACTGTAATGAAAAACACAAAACACCTAAAGGGCACACACCTATCTGTAAACGAGGACTTGACAAAACTCAATCAGCAAGTTTTATCATCAATGAGACTGAATGCGAGAGACAAAGTGATCAAAGCTTGGTCTTTTAAAGGCAAACTTTACCTTAAACATAAAAATGACAAAATAGAAATGGTTCCGTACTCTGGATACCAAGCGTGGTTGGATTTACCGTGGCCAAAAAAGTAACAGCAATATAGCAGTGATAATATCAATATTAAAGCGTTTTGATGCCTGAGCTTTTATTATCAGTGTACATGTATTGATCCAGTGCAGAGTGAATCATATAAAGCATATAAAGAGTAAACATTGTAGATTTACAAACTTTTAAAATAATGAATCGATAAAATTGATTCCTTAATTTTCTTTATAATAAAGTTGAACATTTGGACCATATTTACAAATACCATTGAATCAACAGTTCAAAGACAAATTCTACACAGAAACCTTTGGAAAAGACTGACCCATCTTTGCAGAAATAGTTTTGATATGTGTGTTTCTACTGAGCTGTTTTCATAGTGATGAGACCAACACTCCAGATGACAAGAGTTGATGGAGATAAAAGCGTTTACTAATTTATTAATAATATACAATTATTATATAAAACATGTAAAATGAATGTATTAAATCAACTGCTACGTACTTATTTACGCATATTCTAAAGATTGGAACTATATAAAATCTATGAAATGTATTATTGCACATACTATGTTATATGTCCAAGAAATAAGTTACACTTACCTAGTTTTATATATCCAGCATTTGGCACTAAAAAAATAATTAATAACACACGAAAAAAAGCGTAATCTTTCCCCCATTCACAACAAATTTTACACATGTTCATTCATAAAGAGGTTATACTCGACTTATCTATCGATTAGTAGACAGATATGCAAAATAACCAATCGTCCAATCACATGCTGATAGATAAATATGCAAAATAGCCAATTGTCCAATCACATGCTAGCCGTGGTCAGTCATAGCGTCCTAACACACCTATCCTACAGTGTACGCCGAGCTCAAGGCTCGTTGTGCATTGAGAATTCGTGAAAATTGGGAGTTTGGGTATCCATTCTAGACTTTGTTATTTTAAGAAATAAATACAACGTGCTATATTGCTCGTGAGTTTTATCTAGTATCAACATGTTCGGGCGTCCCAGTGCAGCTATTCGTAAACACGGTATGAGGCCGATTTAATTCAGGTTTACAACTAATTACGCTTGGACTACGAAAATTAGTTTACGGATATACACGGAATATTTGTGAGTGTCAGTTGGAACCTAACGTACAATAGTTACTTACATAAGTGAAACCATATTTATAATGTGTATAGGTGTGTGAGTCTACAGGCGCAGGCGCGTATGTGAAATCTATTTTATTTACTTTAAGCATTATATAATTTTACTTCCATACCACAGGTTAGTAAAAATGTGTGCCTGAGAGAATAAATAATGTTGCATTGTTGCAATTAAAATATAGATGCTCCCCTTTGATTTCTTTTATTAATTTCGTTTTTTGTTTCGAATATAAGGGCTGTACAAAGGGTTTCTGACTTCGATTATATATAAGTTTTTGGATACTATTGATATAATAATATGATGAAAATAGTTATTTATATATAATAATATACAATTAAGATACAGTTGCTCACATTTTATTTCTTTTATTAATTTCGTTAGATTTTTCGAATATAAGGATAGTACGATGGGATTGCGACATCGACTATATATGTATGTGTGTATGTATATGTATGTGTATATGCGTGAGTGCGTGCGTGTGTGCGTGTGTGCGTGTGTGCGTGCGTGCGTGCGTGCGTATATATATGTGTGTGTATATATATATAGGTATGTATGTGTGTATATGTATGTATATGTATTAATTGGGTTTTTGTACTTGGAACGGAAATGTGTACACAGTTAACAATGTTTATATCAAAATGTAAATGAAGTTTGAGTATTGATGTTTACGATACTTTTCTACGGCGGTTGATGCCTATGTTTATGTTATAAATTGTGAATGATCATAAATGGTTACAGCAAAAGTGTAAATATATGATTATTGATGTTAACGATACCTGTCATATCAATTTTGAAAAATATTAAAAAGTATTGATGTACACTTAATTTTGCGAGATATATATATATGTGTGTAAAAGGTGATTGGTTATTGATATTTATGATTAAGGTTATATCAGAAAACTGTATATTGATGTTTACACCGTATGCTAATTCAAAATGTAAAACTCAACGAATCTTAATGTTTACCAATAATGTTATAAGAAAATGTTAAAAGGCTACAGTTATTGATCGTTACCGCATTACATGTATATTCATAATTTTTACAACCTATGCTTATTGATTATTATTTCGAGTAGGCTGTATGGAGATGAAAAGGCTCAACGATTATTTATGTTTACAACTCATGATGTACAACAATGGGAAAGGTGAACGATAGTTGATATTTTAAGGTGTATGTTATATCAAAACATAAAAAGTGTAATATGTAATAACTTATACTTTAGATTACAGTTACGAGTAAAAAAGAACCATTAAATATGGTCGTTGTTACACCAAAATTTAAGATATAAATGCTTAATGGCAGATATTCGGACAGATTGACTAGATTGTTATTGAGAAGTAAAATATGGATGATTATTTAATTTACGACGGAGGCAACAGGAAATATAAAATGTGAATGGTGATAAAAGGTGAGGATGGATAGTGTATCAAACATCTATTGGTGTTTAGTATTTATCAGATATAAAAATGTATAAGGTGATTGATTATTGATGCCTACGATTTATTTTATATCAGGACGTTAACAGTGAGTAGCTACTGATATCTGTATTCATATTATTTTTTTTTTCTTATTTGATATATCATGATAGAAATGTCTGTATGTGTGTTCCCGAGTTAGATATGACACATTTTATAATTGTATAAGTATCTAATTTAAAAATAATTTGAATATTATTTATTTAAACAATAACTATTGTATTTTATATGGACAGCAAAAAATTGTTTGAAAAGGGTGTTTAAGTGTATTATAATATGGTATTTAAACACTTTATAAATATGATGCAAAACATGTTTTAACAGTGGCGACGTACCTTTGTATAGATTTTGGTTATAGCTAAATTATAATTTAGCTTCTCTTCTTTTATTGTTTTTTGGCATGCAAACTCGTACTACTTGTCCCTCTTTCCTCTACTTTCAAATACTTAATCTCACTTTCACTGTCAATCTTTGGATATTTATAAAGCAATCTGCAAATCTTTGTTTTTACTTCAACGTTAAATGAGTATTAAAGTATGTACTTTTAATGTAAAAGGTTTAAGTGATTCATCAAAAAGAAAACAATTATTTTACTGGCTTAAATTAAATAAATACTCAATTTGCTTTCTACAGAAACTACATTGTCAGGAACAAACTTATGATATTTGGAGAAAAGAATGGGGTGGGGATATATTTTTAAGCGGAAATAGTAGTAATAGTATTGGTGTGGGCATCCTTGTTAATCCTAATTTTATGTATTTAGTCCAAGAATATAATGATTTAATCGAAGGCAGAATGCAATCATTAAAAATAATAATTAATGAAAAAGAATATATATTTTTAAATATCTATGCACCAAATAATACAACATATAATTTAAACTTTCTTACAAAAATTGAAGATTTCATAAATTTAAATGATAGTGAAACCATGATAGTAGGAGGGGACTTTAATACAGTAATAAATGTTGAGTTAGATAAAAAACATGGCAATGTTAATAATCATAAAAAAAACAGGGATAAAATAAACAATATAATACAAAATAATGATATAAATGACATATGGAGAATATTAAATCCAAGCACTAAACACTATACCTGGCATTCAAACAACAAACCAACAATATTTTGTAGACTTGATTATTTTTTAGTGTCAAATAACTTAGTAAATGCAATAACAGTTTGTAAAATTACAACAGGTTTTCGTTCGGACCATTCTCTCGTATATTTTAATCTTATTATTGGCAAACAACCACGTAGGCCAGTATATTTTAAACTCAACAATAGTGTTATATTAGATAACGATTATCAGGATAAAGTCAAACAAGCTATAAAAGAAGTAGTAGAAATAAATAAAGAATCTAATCCAAATACATTATATCAATTATTAAAGGTACTGTTAGGAATGAGTCTATTAAATACACGTCAAATAAAAAAAAGAATACATTAAAAAACGAAATAAAATTGAAAAATGAAATCGATAATTTAGAAAAAGAATTAACTGAACATCCAAATGATAAAACAATCATAGATATTATTAGTGAAATAAATCTGAGGTTAATCAAATTATTTAAACACAAACGAATGGAATTATATTAAGAGCAAAAGCAGAATGGGTTAAAGGAGCCGAACAAAATACAAAATACTTTAGTAATTTAGAGAAAAAAAGATCTGAGAGTAAAACTAGTAATAGACTTATTAAAAATGATAGAGAAATAACACAATCTGAAGACATTTTAAAGGAAACAAAAGGATACTATGAAAAGTTATACAGTAAAGTAGAAACAATGTTAAATGATAATGAAGATTTTTTCCAAACATTAGAGAGACTATATTAAATGAAGAGCAAAAGCAATCATGTGAAGGTATTTTAAATGAAGAGGAATGTGCACTCGCTTTAAAACAAATGAATAATGGAAAATCTCCAGGATCTGATGGACTTACAACAGAATTCTATAAGATATTTTGAAACACGATCGAGAAATTCTATATAAACTCTATAAACTATTCTTTTGTAAATGGAAATTTAACAGAAATGCAAAAACAAGGTATAATATCTATTCTTCCCAAGAAAGATAAAGAACTAACTAGAGACCAATAAGTTTATTGAATATTGATTATAAAATTACAACCAAAGCAATAGCAAATATAATTAAGAAAGTTTTATCTACACTTATTAATGATAGTCAAACTGGTTTTTTAAAAGGACGGTACAAAGGTGAAAATATTCTCACTATTTTTGAAGTAATCGAAAATATAAATAACGAAAATAAACCTGGCATAATCTTTTTTGCTGATTTCGAAAAAGCCTTTGATAGCATTGATCACGGTTTTATTTCAAAAACTCTTAAATATTTTAACTTCGGTAATTCTTTTATTAATTGGATCAAACTATTTTATAACGATGCTAAAAGTTGTGTAGTTAATAACGGATACATGTCAGATTTTTTCAAAGTAGAAATAGGTGTAAGACAAGGATGCCCATTATCGCCTCATTTGTTTATATTAACTATCGAATTGTTATACAAATCGGTACAAAGGGATAAAAACATTAAAGGTATTACTATTTACAATAGAGAAATAAAAAACACAGCATTTGCAGATGATGCAACATTTATGATGGATGGATAAAAAAACAAACTTTTTCAACCTTAATAAAGAAAATCGATAATTTTAGTAAAATATCCGGACTTAAGCTTAATTCGAAATAAATATATTATTTTACGATCAGGTTCCTTAAAAACTTCAAATTACACTCCTAGTAAAGATAAAAAAAATTATATGGACATCTGAGAGTGCAGCTTCTCTTGGAGTTGTCTTTACAAATGATAAACAAATGTATCATGAATTAAATCTTCTCCCAAAAATTAAGGAATTTTGCCACTGTCTTAATAAATAGAGAAAACATAAATTATCTATGATTGGTAAAATTGCAGTGATTAAAACCTTCGCATTACCAAAACTTATATATTATTTAATTGTTTTAGAAAATCCATCAACAGAACATTTTAATATTATAAATAAAAGCATGTTTGACTTTCTATGGAATAATAAACCAGACAAAGTAAGTAGAAAGACAATAATACAAAATTACGAAAATGGGGGCCTAAAAATGATAGATCTGAATATGTTTATTAAGTCAATTAAAGCAGGTTGGGTGAAAAGAATTATCAATCAGAGTAATACAGGTGATTGGAAGCATATATACATGGGCCAACTAGCAAAAATAGGAGGACCATTAATATTTGAATGTAATATTAATAAAAATGACTTAAATAATGCAACTCAGATAGACTCAAACTTTTTATCCGAAATTGTACAATCATGGTCAAGTATTAGTTTTAAAGAAAATGTTGAATATATAAACAAACAAATACTATGGAATAATTCAAACATCAAAAATAATAATAAAACATTCTTCTATAAACCTTGGTTCGACAAAGGAATTAAATATGTTAAACAAATCTTTGACAATAGACAAAAAGTATTTTACACTTTTCAGCATATCAAAACGGTACACAACTTAAAATATTCGGATTTTCTAAAATATTATACTCTTATTCAAAGTATATCAAATTCATGGAAGTCTAAACTTAAGAATGAAAATGTACCAAACAATAATACACAAAATAACTTAATGGAACAAATTGTAAATGCGAAAAGTTCAAATAAACAATTATATAATAAACAGTTAAAGTATATTGAAAGCGACCTAACTATTAAATCGCATATTAAATGGGAACAAGAAATAGCAAATCTAAATTGGAACAGTATACATAATCTACCCTTTCAATGTTTAATAAATACAAAATTAAGAGCATTCCAATACAAATACATAATGAGAATCTTACCTAATAATGAATTTCTGTACAAATGTTATATTTATAATACAAGTTTATGCGATTTTTGCAATAGGCATGTCGAAACAAACAAACCTTTATTTTGGGAGTGTCACATTTCCAGGGGTTTTTGGACAGAACTTAAAATGTATCTGAATGAAAAACTTATTGAAATAGATTTGGATTATTTAACGATTTCTCTTGGGAATCTTGACCAGAGCAGTTATTCATGTTTATTAAACTGTATATTGGTTTATGGAAAATATTTTCTTTTCAAAAACAAGTATGAACAGACAATTCCAAAGTTCAACAATTTTATAAAATACTTAAAATATCATGAAAATTTAGAAAAAAATAATAGCGAGTAAAAAAGATAAAGTGACGCAACATGAAAATAAATGGAATAAACTCCAATTATTTTGATAAAAATCTCACAACTGAACTTTAATTCAAATTGACAGTGTAAAGCACCTTAATCTCTTTTCATGCCTGCAACTGTCTCTCTTCCTTCTTCTATCTTTTTCTTTTTTCCCTTTTCCTTTTATTTCCCCGTCTCTTCTTAGTAAAGCATTATTTCATAGAATACATTCATGTAAAACTGTATGTATTATATCAAATATATTTGTAAAATGTATGTATTATGAAATAATAAAAAATTTAAAAACAAAAAATAAAAGCTGCTCTAGATCCAAATACTACGTCTTTCCTTCAACCAACAACGTTTTAATTTACTCATATTTCCATTCTCTAAGAAATATCACCTGTATTATGTAACCTGCGTTTTCAATAATGTGTAAATAGACGTTGGCTATTTGCACGATTGTGATTCTCTGCAGACAAAAGGCGTCATGTACATGGACGTAGGAGCGTTTCAATTATTGAGGAGGGGGCGGGGTGTGGGTGGAGGCAACCTGAGGAGATAGAGTATGACTTTGCGTCAGATGTTGGCGTACGGTACGTAACACGATTAATGTTATTTTACGTGTCGATGTTCGGCTTTAATTAACGGTACAGTCACTGTTGCGCCTATTAACGTATATAGAAGTAACAAAATATTTTTTCATATTACAAGAAACCTTTATTGAAAAGGGTACTGGTTCTTGTTCTTGTATTTCGTATTATACTTCTTATTTAATTTCATGCATTTTCATACATGTAAAAAGCATTTTATATAACAACAACCCGTTTCAAACGGCCGTTTATGTGTGATTAGATTTTAACGCAGTTCTGATCGCCGTGTTTATGTAACATACCACAACTCCATAGACGAATGCCTTCCGTTGTTTAATAAATTTATACCTGTATCCGGTTTCCCCCAACACGTACCGCTGTATATGAAAAATTAACCCCGTTTGATAATAATATCGTTACAGCCACATAAGATTGTTCAATATATTGATTGATTGATTGATTGATTGATTGATTGATTGACTAATTTAATCATTGTATGATATGGTATAATAGAATGTAGAAGACAGACTAGATTCAAACATTGACATGGCGAAAGTATTACTATCGCCGAAATAAACAATGATCTCAAATAATTGCACTTAAAATGCCCGTCGAAAATGACGTTAACTCTTGTTGATTTAACGGCGTTACATTATGGCAAGACATCGGAAGAATAACACCAAAATCATATAGGACGACATATGTTGTATATATAAACATTTTCTTCAACAAAAGACTTTTGAACCGGTATATAAATTAACAATTAACAACATCGAGAAACTGTCAAAATATACAACAAACTTTGTTAAAATTTATTTTTGTCAAATACTTTATAGATGTTACATCACGGCTAGACATTTAATTTCACTTGATTTAGATAGAAACTGCATGCCTTTTATTCTCTTCAATACATTTTCATTAAAATGATATAAAGAACCCTTTTAATCTACTACTATCTCTTTTTCGAAGATAGTGGTAGATTCCGTCCTTCTTTAAACCACATGTCGTTACTTTACCGTTTTATTCGTCAATGTTTCATCATAACCCGCTACTGCCAATACTGAGCTTATCGCGGGATGCAAATTGGTATTTGGTCAACGAAATTAAAGCATTTTACACTACATAAATACAATACACTATAAGTTATTGTATAGAATATCCATACATACTCGTATATTATGTTTGATATAAAAGTGCAGTTCTGCTGCTATGATCGAAAATATCGGCGATATAGATGAATCCTCTTTAAATAATAAAATAAATCCGATTCCTGGCAGTTTGTTTACTGACATTGTTGTGATGTTGCATTATCGTGATATCTCGCGGGACAATCCGGCAGTTCCTGGCAGTTTGTTTACTTACATTGCTGTGATGTTGCATTATCGTGATATCTACTTACATTGCTGTGATGTTGCATTATCGTGATATCTCGCGGGACAATCCGGCAGTTCCTGGCAGTTTGTTTACTTACATTGCTGTGATGTTGCATTATCGTGATATCTCGCAGTTTGTTTACTTACATTGCTGTGATGTTGCATTATCGTGATATCTCGCAGTTTGTTTACTTACATTGCTGTGATGTTGCATTATCGTGATATCTCGCGGGACAATCCGGCAGTTCCTGGCAGTTTACCTACATTGCTGTGATGTTGCATTATCGTGAAATCTCGCGGGATAAATATGATAAATACGGCTCGTGTTAAAATGTTTGAATCTAATATTGATACGCATTCTTGCATGTGACTTATGTATTTGATTATGTATTTGAATATGTTATTTATGGTGAAAATCTTTTGTAATGCTTAAGTCAAAATAAAAGAATCCGTTCTATTCTGTTCTGTTCTGTTAATACTAGTACAGCTGGTCGTACAGCGCTATAACCTTTATATGGATTGACCATCTGGACAGTACTTGTGCTTATTGGCTGAATGCGAGACCAGTAAAGTATAATTTTACAAGGACGCATTCGTCTGATTTCATAGTGTTCAATATGTTTGTAAACCAGACGGCGCTCGCACTGATCTGTGTCCCAACGTATGTACTATGTGATTTGTTTTCATTAAAACTATTTACATATCGAACGTTTCCCGTAACATTGTCAGGAGTATTTTTTGTCAATGAAGTATTTATCCTCCGGAACAGCTTCAAGACATCAATCTACAATACAGTCGATACTGCCATCTCTTACCTTCCGTGGCGAGCATTATTTCCCGTAACATTGTCAGGAGTATTTATTGTCAATGAAGTATTTATTCTCTGGAACAGCTTTTACACATCAATCTACAATACAGTCGATACCGCCGTCTCTTACCTTCCGTGGCGGGCATTATTTCCCTTAACAATGTCAGGAGTATTTATTGTCAATGAAGTATTTATCTTCCGGAACAGCTTCAAGACATCAATCTACAATACAGTCGATACCGCCATCTCTTACCTTCCATGGCGTTCATTATTTCCCGTAACATTGTCAGGAGTATTTATTGTCAATGAAGTATTTATCCTCCGAAAATCTTCAAAACATCAGTCTGCAATACAGTCGAGACCGCCATCTCTTACCTTCCGTGGCGGGCATTATTTCCCGTAACATTGTCAGGAGTATTTATTGTAAATGAAGTATTTATCCTCCGGAACAGCTTCAAGACATCAATCTGCAATATGGTCGATACCGCCGTCTCTTACCTTCCGTGGCGGGCATTATTTCCCGTAACATTGTTAGGAGTATTTATTGTCTATGAAGTATTTATTCTCTGGAACAGCTTTTACACATCAATCTACAATACAGTCGATACCGCCGTCTCTTACCTTCCGTGGCGGGCATTATTTCCCGTAACAGGAGTATTTATTGTCAATGAAGTATTTATCCTCCGGAACAGCTTCAAGTCATCAATCTACAATACAGTCGATACCGCCGTCTCTTACCTTCCGTGGCGGGCATTATTTCCCGTAACATTGTTAGGAGTATTTATTGTCTATGAAGTATTTATTCTCTGGAACAGCTTTTACACATCAATCTACAATACAGTCGATACCGCCGTCTCTTACCTTCCGTGGCGGGCATTATTTCCCGTAACATTGTCAGGAGTATTTATTGTGAATGAAGTATTTATCCTCCGGAACAGCTTTAAGACATCAATCTACAATACAGTCGATACCACCGTCTCTTACCTTTCGTGGCGGGCATTATTTCCCGTAACATTGTCAGGAGTATTTATTGTCAATGAAGTATTTATCTTCCGGAACAGCTTCAAGACATCAATCTACAATACAGTCGATACCGCCATCTCTTACCTTCCATGGCGTTCATTATTTCCCGTAACATTGTCAGGAGTATTTATTGTCAATGAAGTATTTATCCTCCGGAACAGCTTCAAAACATCAATCTGCAATACAGTCGAGACCGCAATCTCTTACCTTCCGTGGCGGGCATTATTTCCCGTAACTTTGTCAGGAGTATTTATTGTCAATGAAGTATTTATCCTCCGGAACAGTTTCAAGACATCAATCTGCAATACAGTCCATACCGCCGTCTCTTACCTTCCGTGGCGGGCATTATTTCCGGTACGAAAATGGTTCAGAGTGAAGTTGATATGTTTGTGTAAATGTCTTTGTAATCTTTAGAAAGTATATCTTTATTAAAAATGTTTACTCAAGTTTATTTACATTTATTTTAACGAAATATGAAGTAAGAGACAAATTATGTACATATTTATTGTGGCTGATTTCTGCCAGGTCGTGTTGGCGGGGCGACAACGAAAACACAAAAACTCGCCAAATTACATATTTGTCGAGTTTTGGTGCTGTCGTTTTGGCGGGGCAAAGATACTAAAACAAGACACATTCAACGGGAAAATTCGACGTTTAGAGGGCACCGAAACGACATACTTATCTGTCGAGTTGTCGTGTTTGAGGGTATGAATATGTCGTGATGGCACACTTTATTCATCGTGTTTTCGTGTCTTTGCCCAGCCAACACGACAACACGAAATAACAACACACAACTGATCTGTCGAATTTTCGTGTTGGCGGGTATGACTATGTCGTGCCATTTTTTCGTCGTGTTTTCATGTTTTCGCCTCGCTAACACGGCAACACGAAATAACGACTGATTCGATGGGTTTCGAGTTTTCATGTTGGTGTCTTCCGTTAGACATGCGC
This sequence comes from Panopea generosa, assembly GCA_029582155.1. Classification (NCBI taxonomy): domain Eukaryota; kingdom Metazoa; phylum Mollusca; class Bivalvia; order Adapedonta; family Hiatellidae; genus Panopea; species Panopea generosa. Next base: position 1,639,339 of record JAPMAH010000025.1, on the reverse strand, counting down.
ACAGCAGTTACACATATGTATATTTGAAATCATAGACGAAAACGGCAATACCTCTATACAAGGATTATTATATGAAGATAATGTCTTTTATAATTTATATATTGCTTTTATTTATTTAATGTGAAGATGTTGAAATAAGTAGTTTACAACGTCATGTATCTTGCAAGTAGTATATATGTTAGTAGTTTAGATTTACAGTGAAATGTTCGAAAATAAGTGGCCAGTGACCGATTTGACAAATAGTTCAGATTTAAAGTGAAGTGTTCGAAGATAAGTGGTCAGTGACCTATTTGATTAATAATTTAGATTTACAGTGAAGTGTTCGAAGATAAGTGGCCAGTGACCTATTTGACTAATAGTTCAGATTTACAGTGAAGTATTCGAAGATAAAAGTGGTCAGTGACAGATTTGACTTAAGTTTTAGTTCACAGTGACGTGTTCGAAGATAGGGAGTCAGTGACCAATTTGACTAACAGTTCAGATTTTTAGTGACGTGTTCGAAGATAGGTAGTCAGTGACCAAATTGACTAACAGTTCAGATTCATAGTGAAATGTTCGAAGATAAGTGGTCAGTGACAGATTTGATTAAAAGTTTAGATTCACGGTGAAGTGTTCGGAGATAAGTGGTCGGTGACAGATTTGATAAATAGTTTAGAGTCACAGTGAAGTGTTCGACAAAAAGGGATCAGTGACCGATTTGACAAATAGATCAGATTTACAGTGAAGTGTTCGAAGATAAGTGTTAAGTGACTTATTTGATTAATAGTTCAGATTCACAGTGAAGTGTTGGAAGATAAGTGGTCAGTGGCAGATTTGATTAATAGTTTAGAGTCACGGTGAGGTGTTCGAAGATAAGTGGTCAGTGACCGATTTGACAAATAGTTCAGATTTACAGTGAAGTGTTCGAAGATAAAAGTGGTCAGTGACAGATTTGATTAATAGTTTAGAGTCACAGTGAAGTATTCGAAGATAAGTGGTCAGTGACAGATTTGGACAAATAGTTCAGATTTACAGTGAAGTGTTCGAAGATAAGTGGTCAGTGACATATTTGATTAATAGTTTAGAGTCACAGTGAAGTGTTCGAAGATAAGTGACAGATTTAATTGATAGTTTAGAGTCACAGTGAAGTGTTCGAAGAAAAGTGGTCAGTGACAGATTTTATTAAAATTTTAGATTCACAGTGAAGTGTTCGGTGTTCGAAGATAAGTTGTCAGTGACAGATTTGATTAATAGTTTAGAGTCACAGTGAAGTGTTCGGAGATAAGTGGCCAGTGACTTATTTGATTAATAGATTAGATTTACAATAAAGTGGTTGAAGATAAGTGGTCGGTGACAGATTTGATGAATAGTTTAGAGTCACAGATAAGTGTTCGACGAAAAATGGTCAGTGACAGATTTGACAAATAGATCAGATTTACAGTGAAGTGTTCGAATATAAGTGGTAAGTGACTTATTTGATTAATAGTTCAGATTCACAGTGAAGTGTTCGAAGATAAGTGGTCAGTGGCAGATTTGATTAATAGTTTAGAGTCACAGTGACGTGTTGGAAGATAAATGGTCAGAGACCGATTTGACAAATAGCTCAGATTTACAGTGAAGTGTTCGAAGATAAAAGTGGTCAATGACAGATTTGATTAATAGTTTAGAGTCACAGTGAAGTATTAGAAGATAAGTGGTCAGTGACCGATTTGACAAATAGTTCAGATTTACAGTGAAGTGTTCGAAGATAAGTGGTCAGTGACATATTTGATTAATAGTTTAGAGTCACAGTGAAGTGTTCGAAGATAAGTGACAGATTTAATTGATAGTTTAGAGTCACAGTGAAGTGTTCGAAGATAAGTGGTCAGTGACAGATTTTATTAAAATTTTAGATTCACAGTGAAGTGTTCGAAGATAAGTTGTCAGTGACAGATTTGCTTAATAGTTTAGAGTCATAGTGAAGTGTTCGGAGATAAGTGGCCAGTGACTTATTTGATTAATAGATTAGATTTACAATGAAGTGGTTGAAGATAAGTGGTCAGTGACCTATTTAATATCGGTGTTTGAAATACATGTACATTAATTCTATCATGTTTTGGAAGGAAGTAAAAAAACACAAACAAAAAACGATCATGTTTGCAGGCGCTTTTTTTGAGCTTGACGCATTTTATCTACAGACAAAAAGTAAATACGTCAAATTTTGTCCATAAGGCTCATTTTGTCCGTAAAATATTTAGAACAATGAAGACTTCTGTCCGCATCGGGACAAACGTCGACGTATTTCTAAGTTTTTCTGTCGATAAAAAGCTTTGTTGACAAAAAGCGTCAACCGGACAAAAAGCATTGTCACAAGCGTGCATAAATCCGACGTATATCTACACATTATTAAATAGGCATGCTGACATCGAACTGATTTTTACATAAAACTCGTGATATTGTATAGAGTTAGAAATATGAGTACGTTACATTACTTTTATTCCAAGATAATGCATTAAGTAAAACGTTGTTGGTTGAAGGAATGACGTAGTATTGGATCTAGAATCACTTTTTTGAAGAATAACAAAACAAAGCAACGGATGTTAAAACGTGTAAGCAAATGACGATAACCATGATGATGATGATGATGATGATGATGATGTTGCATATTGTTCATATGTAGCCTTCTATGTGTCTTTTTGAGCACTTGTACTTGCGTATGCTTCAGGTCGCGACATAGTCCAGCTCTGATGAGGAAAAAGATAACGCCGCCTCCTTTGTATGGTCAGAAGACACAGTCCCAGCCACAAGAGAAGGAGCCGGCTCCCAAGAAGAGCAAGACAAAGAAGAATGAGGTGGCTGCGAAGAGGGACCTGACAGACGTCCTGGGGGGAGCTCCTCACCGATACAAGGAGGGATTTCAAGAGAGAAACTTGTAGTGTGCGTCTACAACTGCCTGTACCACGATGGAGAAGAATCCCTTGTAAGTGTAGTAAACTGTGCCGCTCTTCCTGGGTTTCTTGATGGCCGTCTACGGCCCCGCAGCAGTGGGGAAGTTCCCTCTGTCAACAAAAGCCTCGGCCACTCGTCTTGTGTCAAAGACCTCTTCACTGTACTCGTCAACGATGGCTCTGCACACCTGGGGCACAAACAGCGAGATGATGTTGTGGGCCACCCGAAATTCGATGGCCAGGGAATGGTAAGAGTTTCCAGTGACCAGACACCGCAGAGTGATGGCCATCTTGATGCCTCCTGACAAGGGCTGTCTGGCAATGCAACATAAAAAATGAATATTTCTCTGTATAACAGTTTTCAATGTTATTAAAGATACATTGTTGGATGACTTACTCAGTATTCTTTTCGATGCGGGGCCTGACACGCTGCAGCAGCTCATGGAACATCTGCGGTTGCATCCTCATGCAGGAACGTCATGAAAGTCGGCGTGGTGTTCACGCTGCAGCTCCGCCATCAGGGTCTCGTACAAAGGTCGCCTCATCAGACAAAGGCGCACCCACCATCTTCTTCGGCGCCTGAGTTTGTGCACCTGAGAATAAGATACGGACTGCCCCTCACGGATGTCCACCAATGTTTGGCAATCCGTGTAGGTTTTTTTTTTGGTTAATAAGGGTAACCTACGGATATAGTGCGCAGATTGTGCTAAATTGACACGGATTGCCGTGTGTGTGTGTGTGTGTGTGTGTGTGTGGGGGGGGGGGGGGGGGGGGGTCTTTATGCGGTCTTTTACCGAATAAGCTGTGGATTGATAAGGGTCATTACGAGTTTTAACCGGACTGTCATTGGATGACACAGTCGGTATTCGGGCAATACTCGGGAAAACGGCTAAGAAATTGGGCAAAATTCCAAGAAAAACGGCCGATTGCTGGAAGGCCACCCCCGGTCCCCTTACAGACCGCGTGCGGGCCTTTTTTTAAAGTGACTACGTCAGCCCTATCGGGCGATTTATTTCTCCGACGTGTACATGGGCACACCGGTCGGACGCCGAGTAAAATGTGACACTGCATGGCTTGTTCATTTCGACTATTGATTTGTTTATTTGTTTTGATATGTTGATGATTAGATGTCATGTATACTAAAGTCAAATAAAATATCCCAGGAAAAGATTGTAAGATTATCTTATCTTCTGTTAGCCCACGATGGCATAAAACGATGCTAAATATGCTATCAATCTATTACTCGCTGGTGATGTTTCTGTCAACCAAGGATATCGGGAGTCATCCTCAAATATTTGCTCTTTGTGCCGCTTAAGGTAATTATGGTAATTCTTGTATAACCACTAAGTTTGATACGAATACGACTAACATAAATTTATCTACCCATCGTTCATGTCTTTAAATTTCACTGAATGTTGAGATATAGTTTAGTATTTTGTTATTGAAAATCAAAACAATGTTTGGGTTCGACCCGAATATGTACATTACATTCTATTTAGCGTATTTTTGTATATAAATACAAAAACAAGTTGCAGCTTACAACGATCTTTAAAACGTTTTTTTAAAAAGGACTATTTCTTCATACGCCATACGCCATGGAGTCTTTCAGGGATATATTTTCATGGGGGAGAGTGTAAGTGTGGGGAGGGGAATAGGAAGGGGATAGGGGGACTGTACACGTTATGGGAAAACATACGAATGTTTTAAAACGAGCGGGTTACAATGCAGCCGAACCATAATATGACTCACAGAACCATCACACCTTAACACCGTGTACAAAATCAATTTGCTCTCGAGAATGAAGTGTGTGGCGTTATTTAATACAATACTTTCTCGGTCATCAGTATCCCTGTATTCAATCGTTCTGTTCTTGTATGTGTTTTGTCATAGTTTCATATGTATTCATTCCCCACAAACCCGCCCCTCATACTTTCTACTTGTTGATTGCTCGTTATCTGATACCCTGTATGACGTCTGGAAAACGGCCACTTTATTCGCAGTCGGGGGTTCGCGTAAAACAATGTGACCAGCTTTATAAAAACCGTCGAAGTAATGATAAATGGTAGTATCCATTAGATAATTATTTTATTGTGACAATTTATTGGAAAACGGTTATTCGACCTGTCTGATGTCTAAGTTTGTTCACTGAAAATAAACTTAAAAATGATTAAGGAGTATTTGAGATATTTGCTTCGTATAAGAGGAAATCGTCGGACAAAGTGACATTTTACAAGCTTAAACAGTTCTTTCTCCGGATTTCACGATGTTCAGGTTATCTCAATATCTCAAGTGCTGATAACATTATTTTACATGTATCTATAAAATCCCAGTGATATATTTTTTACTTTTTAAACCATACATGAGGTTATAATTACAGCGTTTTGATAAACAACACACTCTGTTTTCAGTTCATTTAACTTTATTAGTTTCTGTTGATGACATTAATGTTTTCACATAATATTACCAACACCCCCACCCCTCAATCGCGAACCCGCCCCTGATTTATAAACCTTACACATATACATATCGATTTAGTTAAATATGAAACGTACCCCGAGCAAAAGCTATTTTTAAAACAACACACTCTGTGTTTACTTCAAACCACTATTTTATTTATTCCCGTTTATGATGGTTTTGGTTTTACATAATCCCTCCATTTCCCTTTATTGATATAAAATCACGAATCCGCTCCTGGCCCCTTGTACCTGAGGATTGCATTGAAGATGGCAAATCATGTCCAGAATTTCAGTGTGTTGGAGGTGGCGAGGGTACTTATGTTGTACAATACAAAATCTGAACGGGCATGCATGTTTTTCAGTAGGAATATAGTGAATTTTAATAAAAAGTTGGAATTTAGGGTGTGGGGGCATGCGCCGGTTACTTTTAAAGAGTAGATCCGCAAATGAAAATCTATTAACCATACACATACATATACAGGTTAAGTATAATTTATAAACAATACAAATACTTATACAGATTAAGTATAATATATAAACCATGCACATACATATACAGATTAAGAATATTCAGAGACATAGACACTCCCGTCTATGTCTCTGGTATAATATATAAACCATACACATACATATACAGATTAAGTATAATATATAAACCATACACATACAAATACAGATCAAGTATAATCAGAGACATAGACACACGCGTCTATGTCTCTGATATAATATATAAACCATACACTTACATATACAGATTATGTATAAAATATAAACCACACCGTACATATACAAATAAAGTATAATCAGAGACATAGACACACGCGTCTATGTCTCTGGTATAATATATAAACCATACACATACATATACAGATTAAGTATAATATATAAAACATACACATACATATACAGATTAAGTATAATATATAAACCATACACATACAAATACAGATCAAGTATAATCAGCGACATAGACACACGCGTCTATGTCTCTGATATAAAATATAAACCATACACATACATATACAGATTAAGTATAAAATATAAACCACACCTTACACATACAAATAAAGTATTATCAGAGACATAGACACATGCGTCTATGTCTCTGGTATAATATATAAACCATACACATACATATACAGATTAAGTATAATATATAAAACATACACATACATATACAGATTAAGTATAATATATAAACCATACACATACATATACATATTAAGTATAATATATATACCATACACATACAAATACAGATTAAGTATAATATATAAACCACACAAATACAAATACAGATTAAGTATAATCAGAGGCATAGACACACGCGTCTTTGTCTCTGGTATAATATATTTACCATACACATACATATACAGATTAAGTATAAACAGAGACATAGACACATGCGTCAATGTCTCTGGCATAATATATAAACCACACACATACATATACAGATTAAGTATAATATATAAACCACACACATACATATACAGATTAAGTATAATATATAAACCACACAAATACATATACAGATTAAGGATAATATATAAACCACACAAATACATATACATATTAAGTATAATATATAAACCATACACATACATATACAGATTAAGTATAATATATAAACCATGCACATACATATACAGATTTAGTATAATATATAAACCATACACAAACACATACATTTACAGATTAAGTATAATATATAAATCACACACATACATATACAGATTAAGTATAATATATAAACCACACACATACATATACAGATTAAGTATAATATATAAACCACACACATACATATACAGATTAAGGATAATATATAAACCACACACATACATATACAGATTAAGTATAATATATAAGCCATACATATACAGATTAAGTATAATCAGAGACATAGACACACGCGTCTATGTCTCTGGTATAATACATAAACCATACACATACATATACGGATTACGTATAATACGAGGTATGTCCCAAAAGTAATAGGACGACCCGGTCATTTTTGTATTTCGGGCGTTACATGCAAACCAATGGTATCAATGGTTAAATCGACATCTCTGCTAATGTCATGTAAAATTAAAATCAACTTTCAGTCATCATTAAGTTCATGCATAAGCCACCATAGTAACGCAAGTTAAGAAATACGGGGGACTTTGAAATAAGACGCCATTTAAAAAAAACAACATTGAATTGAAAAGCAGACAACTTTCTCAATATCGTGCCAAATGTTATAAAATAACAGTGGACGTAATTTCAGATCATGTGCGAATGTCGTTTTAAAATTTCGACGTTATCGATAAACATTTGAATATTGTGCGAACTTTCGAAAGAACAAGTTCGAATTTGAATAGTAAAACAATGGACAACGTCTCGTCTAGAGTGGAAATTTGGAGTGTGGTAAAATTTTGTGTTGGGTGTAATATGATCCCACATGATACTCTGAAGTTTAATTCACACAACTCTTTAACAGAAGGCATATCCTGGAGTCTTATCTATTGGTGGTACAGACGGGTTTCCAATGGTGAGACAAAAGTAACTGACCATCAGCGATCTTCACGACCGAAATATTGTGTGTTTTTCTTGGGATTCAAGTTAGATCTTGATGAAAAGCGCTTTCAGTACCTCCGGACCATGTGCCTGAGTGTAAATTCTGTGGTTAGGATCTACGAGTCATCATTGTATCGTAACATGTACCAGTAGTGGATGCAGTACCACCAAAATTGTGTTTTGCACAGCGGTTCATAGTTCGAAAAAAGGATGACTTTCATTTGAATGTCAATTTGTCGTCTTTGTTATATATACATTTTGACTTGTCAAAATTAATGTTAAATGGTGGTGTTCAATATTGAAATTTCGCACGTTTATAGTTTAAATATTGAAAAGTATTCATGCAAAGTTTTGTTTGGATTGAAACACTAGTCATATTTCTAAATGCGTCCTATTACTTTTGGGACATACCTCGTATATAAACCATGCAAATACATATACGGATTAAAGATAATATATGAACCATGCACATACATATACAGATTAATTATAATATATAAACCACGCACATACACATACAGATTAAGTATAATCTATAAACCACGCACATACACATACAGATTAAGTATAATATATAAACCACGCACATACATATACAGATAAAGTATAATATATAAACCACGCACATACATATACAGATTAAGTATAATATATAAACCATGCACATACATATACAGATTAAGTATAATGTATTAACCACGCACATACATATGCAGATTAAGTATAATGTATAAACCAAGCACATACATATACAGATTAAGTATAATATATAAACCACGCACATACATACACAGATTAAGTATCATCTATTAACCACACACATACATATACAGATTAAGTATAATATATAAACCACGCACATACATATACAGATTAAGTATAATATATAAACCACGCACATACACATACAGATTAAGTATAATATATTAACCACGCACATACACATACAGATTAAGTATAATCAATTAACCACGAACATACAAATACAGATTAAGTATAATATATAAACCACGCACATACACATACAGATTAAGTATAATATATAAACCACGCACATACATATTCAGATTAAGTATAATCTATTAACCACACACATACACATACAGATTAAGTATAATATATAAACCACGCACATACACATACATATTAATTATAATATATAAACCACGCACATACATATACAGATTAAATATAATCTATTAACCACACACATACACATACAGATTAAGTATAATATATAAACCACGCACATACACATACAGATTAATTATAATATATAAATCACGCACATACACATACAGATTAAGTATAATCTATTAACCACGCACATACACATACAGATTAAGTATAATCTATTAACCACGCACATACACATACAGATTAAGTATAATATATAAACCACGCACATACACATACAGCTTAATTATAATATATAAACCACGCACATACACATACATATTTAGTATAATCTATTAACCACGCACATACACATACAGATTAAGTATAATCTATTAACCACGCACATACACATACAGATTAAGTTTAATATACAAACCATGCACAAACATATACAGATTAAGTATAATCTATTAACCGTGCACATACATATACAGATTAAGTATAATCTATCAACCATACACATACATATACGGATTAAGTATAATCTATTAACCACGCACATACATAAACAGATTAAGTATAATCTATTAACCACGCACATACATATACAGATTAAGTATAATATATAAAACATAGATATCATGGGAATGTAAACAGGACGCTTTGTTTGCACACAAAACCGATATACAAATTTCAGGAAATCTACTTTCGTTTTCGTTTACGGGAAATACAAATCAGGTCAATGGCATTAGTTATAACTTGTTTATTAAACCCAGCGGTCGTATAATATTTAAAGCGAGGCTACCAAAATGGCGACATCAAAAAATATTGGGCGTACGCTTCGGGGCGCATCAGATGAAACGTTTGATTTTATCTGTTCTACTTGCAAGACGAAAAACAGGACTAGGGAAGCCAACCATTATTGTGTAGACTGCGTGGATTATTATTGTAGTACATGTGTTAATGTTCACGATGTTCCATATATGAAGGGTCATAAACTGCTGGGTAGGACGGAGTTCCCGACCAGCGTATCCAGGAGTTTAGTGTCTGTGCCGACGGACAGGTGTCCCATACATCCTACTAAACTTCTGGATATGCTTTGCCAGAATGACGACGAGATTGGATGCCACGCCTGTATAGCCGTTAAACACAGGTATTTATTGTACTTCATATAGGTGTTAAACTAATAATCTACCCGAAAAATATTGGATTTAATAACTTAAAACGGAATTATCTGGATTTTTCAAATTGGTTAAAAATATGTTTTTCCAATATACACTCACTGACCCCGCATCATGTCCAAACGGATATCTATCAAAAAATGCCTATAAAATATTTAAAAAAAATGGTTCACTGGTTTGGGCTACGAGCCAAGGTTATACTAAAATAGATTTCCTGCTTAATTTGTAAAGTATTTTAAGAGTCACCTGATTGCATTTGATCCCGTTACATGTATGTACATGGGCGGATCCAGGATTTCAGACTAGAGGGGCGCAACACAAAAATTGAACGGGCACAGATGTTTTTCAGTAGAAATATAGTGAAATTTAATAAAATATAGGAGTTTATAAGGGGGTGGGTGGGGGTAACGCCTATTTCTAAAGAGTAGATCTGCCATTGATATAGGGTTACACGAAGTAAATATTGTTTCATCTTAGAATCCGAATGACGTAAAGCATTATTCAACTGCTGTCAATTTTTAGAACGGGGATGTACCATTTCAAGTTTAAACATCGATTTTGGTCACATTTTGGTTTGATTTGACATACCAAACCATTCGGGTTTTATTTATTAACGATGATGAGATGCTTTTTATTCATTTTGATATTTATTATATTTTTAAGACATTCAAAGTGGATTTCCTTTAACTCATTATCCATATGCAAGCAAAAGCTATCTAGTCAGACGGGATCCACAATTGTCAAGGGTGAAGGTCCAAGCTATTATTAGGTGGGGTTGAGACCCACCACTGTAAGGTGTTCAGTGATATTATTAGATGGGATTGAGACCCACCAGTGTAAGGTGGGATCCACAATTGTCAATGGTGAAGGTCCAAGATATTATTAGGTGGGGTTGAGACCCACCAGTGTAAGGTGGGATCCACAATTGTCAAGGGTGAGGGTCCAAGATATTATTAGGTTGGGTTGAGACCCACCAGTGTAAGGTGGGATTCATAATTGTCAAGGGTGAGGGTCCAAGATATTATTAGGTGGGGTTGAGACCCACCAGTGTAAGGTGGGATTCACAATTGTCAAGGGTGAGGGTCCAAGATATTATTAGGTGGGGTTGAAACCAACAGTGTAAGGTGGGATTCACAATTGCCAAGGGTGAGGGTCCAAGATATTATTAGGTGGGGTTGAGACCCACCAGTGTAAGGTGGGATTCACAATTGTCAAGGGTGAGGGTCCAAGATATTATTAGGTGGGGTTGAGACCCACCAGTGTAAGGTGGGATCCACAATTGTCAAGGGTGAAGGTCCAAGATATTATTAAGTTGGGATGAGACCCACCAGTGTAAGGTGGGATCCACAATTGTCAAGGGTGAAGGTCCAAGATATTATTAGGTGGGGTTGAGACCCACCAGTGTAAGGTGGGATTCACAATTGTCAAGGGTGAGGGTCCAAGATATTATTAGGTTGAGTTGAGACCCACCAGTGTAAGGTGGGATTCACAATTGTCAAGGGTGTGGGTCCAATATATTATAAGGTGGGGTTGAGACCCACCAGTGTAAGGTGGGATTCACAATTGTCAAGGGTGAGGGTCCAAGATATTATTAGGTTGGGTTGAGACCCACCAGTGTAAGGTGGGATCCACAATTGTCAAGGGTGAGGGTCCAAGATATTATTAGGTGGGGTTGAGACCCAACAGTGTAAGGTGGGATTCACAATTGTCAAGGGTGAGGGTCCAAGATATTATTAGGTTGGGTTGAGACCCACCAGTGTTAATGTTCAATGATATTATTATGTGGGGTTGAGACCCACCAGTGTAAGGTGGGATTCACAATTGTCAAGGGTGTGGGTCCAATATATTATTAGGTGGGGTTGAGATCCACCAGTGTAAGGCGGGATCCACAATTGTCAAGGGTGAGGGTCCAAGATATTATTAGGTGGGGTTGAGACCCACCAGTGTAAGGTGGTATTCACAATTGTCAGGGGAAGGTCCAAGATATTATTAGGTGGGGTTGAGACCCACCACTGTAAGGTGTTCAGTGATATTATTAGGTGGGGTTAAGACCCACCAGTGTAAGGTGGGATTCACAAGTGTCAAGGGTGAGGGTCCAATATATTATTAGGTGGGGTTGAGACCTACCAGTGTAAGGTGGAATTCACAAATGTCAAGGTTGAGGGTCCAAGATATTATTAGGTGGGGTTGAGACCCACCAGTGTAAGGTGAGATTCACAAGTGTCAAGGGTGAGGGTCCAATATATTATTAGGTGGGGTTGAGACCTACCAGTGTAAGGTGGAATTCACAAATGTCAAGGTTGAGGGTCCAAGATATTATTAGGTGGGGTTGAGACCCACCAGTGTAAGGTGGAATTCACAATTGTCAAGGGTGTGGGTCCAAGATATTATTAGGCGGGGTTGAGAGCCACCAGTGTAAGGTGTTCAGTGATAGTATTAGGTGAGGTTGAGACAACCGCTGTAAGGTGTTTAGTGATAGTATTAGGTGGGGTTATGATCCACCCGTGTAAGGTGTTTAGCTAGACGGGATACCGCTCGATGATTTCGCTCCATGCACAGCGGAGAACTCATTGTCTAAAAAGTAAAAACATGACAGGGAGTAAATAGTATGTACTGAATGTTTTTTGCGGTGTACAGATACAACATATAGGCCTACGTTACAAACTAGAAGTTACATTCCAGACTAACGGTCTAATGTACAATGACATAACGCTGCATACAGAGAGAAATGAAGTTACATTCCAGACTTACGCTCTAATGTACAATGATATAACGCTGACATACAGACAGAAATGAATCACGAACAAATGGACATATACCTTTATAATCTAATACATATAGTGTTATCGTTTACGACACGCAATTGACACAGTTGTCCAATTATTATCGATAATAATTATAAATACGCAAGTATATATGTAGACTGATAATCAAAATAAGCCAGTATACATATGCAGACTAATAATTAAAACACGCCAGTACATATGCTGGTCGATAATTAAAACACGCCAGTACAACTAAAACACGTCAGTTCATATGCTGGTCGATAATTAAAACACGCCAGTACATATGCTGGTTGATAATTAAAACACGCCAGTACAACTAAAACAGGCCAGTACATATGCTGGTCGATAATTAAAACACGCCAGTACAACTAAAACACATCAGTACATATGCAGACCGATAATAAAAACATGCCAGTACAACTAAAACACGTCAGTACATATGCAGACCGATAATAAAAACATGCCAGTACAACTAAAACACGTCAGTACATATGCAGACTGATAAATAAAATGCATGTGTACATATGCAGACTGGTAATTAAAATGCATCAGTTCATATGCAGATTGGTAATTAAAAAACATCAGTACATATGGGGACTGATAATCAAAATACACCTGTACATATGCAGACTGATAATCAAAATACGCCATTACATATGCAGACTGATAATCAAAATACGCCATTACATATGCAGACCGATAATTAAAATACGCCAGTTCATATTTAGACCGATGATTAAAATACACCAGTACATATGTAGACTGATAATTAAAGTACGCCATTACATATGCAGACTGATAATTCAAATACGCCAGTATATATGCAGACCGATAATTAAAATTCACCAGTATATATGAAGACCGATAATAAAAGTACGCCAATACATATGCAGACCGATTATTAAAATACGCTAGATTATATGCAGACTGATAATTAAAATACGCTAGATCATATTCAGACCGATAATTAAAATACGCTAGATCATATGCAGACTTATAATTATATTACGCTAGATCATATGCAAACTGATACTTAAAATAAGCTAGATCATATGTAGACCGATAATTAAAATACGCCAGTATATATGTAGACCGATAATTAAAATACGCTAGATCATATGCAAACTGATTATTAAAATACACTAGTTAATATGGAAACCGATAATTAAAATCCGCTAGATTATAATTATGCAGACTGATCATTAAAATACGCTAGATCATATGCAGACTGATAATTAAAATACGCCAGTACATATGTAGACCGATAATTGAAATACGCCAGTACATATGCAGACCGATAATTAAAATACACTAGTTTATATTGAAACCGATCATTAAAATACACTATTTCATATGCAGACCGATAATTATAATACACTAGTTCGTTTGGAAACCAATTATTAAAATACGCCAGTACCTGTGTAGACCGATAATTAAAGTACGTCAGTACATATGCAGACCGATAATAAAAATACGGTAGTTAATATGCAGACTGATAATTAAAACTCGCCAGTACATATATGAAGACTGATAAATAAAATTTGCCAGATCATATTCACACTGATAACTAAAACACTGCAGTGCATAGGCAGACCGATAATAAAGATACGCCTGTTCATATGCAGACTGATAATTAAAACACGGCAGTACATATGCAGACTGATAATTAAAACACGGGGTACATATGCAAACCGATAATTAAGATATGCCCGTTCATATGCAGACTGATAGTTAAGATATGCCCGTTCATATGCAGACTGATAATTAAGATATGCCCGTTCATATGCAGACTGATAATTAAATCAGGCATTACATATATAGACTGATAATTAAGATATGCCCGTTCATATGCAGACTGATAATTTAAACAGGCAGTACAAATATAGACTGATAATTAAGATATGCCTGTTCATATGCAGACTGATAACTAAAACAGGCAGAACAAATATAGACTGATAATTAAGATATGCCCGTTCATATGCAGATTGATAATTAAAACATGGCAGTACATATGCAGACTGATAATTAAAACAGGGCAGTATATATGCAGATTGATGATTAAAACAGGGCAGTACATGGTTGACCGATGAATAAATTACGCCAGTATATATGCCGACTGATAAGTAAAACACGCCATTTCATATGCAGACTGATGACTGAAATTGCTAATTCATATGTAGACTGATATTTAAAACAGGGCAGTACATATGCTATTCGATGATTAAAATATGCCAATATATATGCCAACTGATAACTAAAATATGCCAGTTCATATGCAGAATGGTCTTTAAAACACGGCAGTACATATGCAGAATGATAACTAATATATGCCAGAATATATGCCGACTGATCACTAAAATAAGCCAGTTCATATGCAGACTGATAATAAAAACTGGGCAATACATATACTGAACGATGATTAAAATACGCCAGTATATATGACGACTGATCACTAAAATACGCTAGTTCATAAGCAGACTGATAATCGAAACATGGCAGTACATATGCTGACCGATGATTAAAATACACCAGTATATATGCCAACTGATTATTTAAACACGTCAATTCATATGCAGACTGTTAATTGTAATACACCAGTACATATGCAGACTGATGATTAAAATACGCAAGTATATATGCCGACTGATAACTAAAATACGCCAGTTCATATGCAGACTGATAACTAAAATACGCAAGTACATATGCAGACTGATATTTAAAATATGCCAGTTCATATGCAGACTGATAACTAAAATACGCCAGTACATATGCTGACCGATGATTAAAAAACGCCAGTATCTATACCAACTGATAACTAAAATACGCCAGTATATATGCAGACTGATTACTAAAATACGTCAGTACATATGCCGACTGATAACTAAAATACGCCAGTTCATATGCAGACTGATTACTAAAATACGCCAGTACATATGCAGACTGATATCTAAAATATGTCAGTTCATATGTAGACTGATAACTAAAACACGACAGTACATATGCCAACTGATAACTAAATTACGCCAGTACATATGCCGACTGATAACTACAATACGCCAGTTCATATGCAAACTGATTACTAAAATACGCCAGTACATCTGCAGACTGATATTTAAAATATGTCAGTTCATATGCAGACTGATAACTAAAATACGCCAGTACATATGCTGACCGATGATTAAAATACGCTAGAATATATGCCGACTGATAACTGAAATACGCCAGTATATATGCCAACTTATAAATAAAATACGCCAGTTCATATGCAGACTGATATTTAAAATATGTCAGTTCATATGCAGACTGATAACTAAAATATGCCAGTACATATGCTGACCGATGATTAAAATACGCCATTATATATGCCGACTGATAACTAAAATACGCCAGTATATATGCCAACTGATACCTAAAATACGCCAGTTCTTATGCAGACTGATAACTAAAATATGACAGTTCATATGCTGACCGATGATTAAAATACGCCAGTTTATATGACGACTGATAACTGAAATAAGCCAGTTCATATGCAGACTGATAACTAAAATACGCCAGTTCCTATGAAGACTGGTAACAAAAATACGCCAGTACATATACAGACTGATGATTAAAATACGCCAGTTCCTATGAAGACTGATAACAAAAATACGCCAATTTATATGCAGACTGATGATTAAAATACGCAAGTACATATGCTGACCGATGTTTAAAATACGCCAGTATACATGCTGACTAATAACTAAAATACACCAGTTCATATGCAGACTGATAACTAAAATACGCCAGTACATATGCAGAATGACGATTAAAATACGCCAATATATATGCCGACTGATAACTAAAATACGCCAATATATATGCAGAATGATAACTAAAATACGCCAGTGCATATGCAGTCTGATAACTAGAATATGACAGTTCATATGCTGACCGATGATTAAAATACGCCAGTTTATATGACGACTGATAACTAAAATACGCCAGTTCATATGCCGACTGATAACTAAAATACGCCAATATATATGCTGACCGACGATTAAAATACGCCAGTATATATGCTGATTGATAACTAAAATACGCCAGTACATATGCTGACCGGTGATTAAAATACACCAGTATGTTTGCCGACTAATAACTAAAATACACCAGTACTTAAGCAGACTGATCACTAAAATACGCCAGTTCATATGCAGACTGATAACTAAAATACGTCAGTTCATATTCAGACTGATTACTAAAATACAAAAGTTCATATGCAGACTGATAACTAAAATACGCCAGTACATATGCTGACCGGTGATTAAAATACACCAGTATGTATGCCGACTAATAACTAAAATACACCAGTACTTATGCAGACTGATCACTAAAATACGCCAGTTCATATGCAGACTGATAAATAAAATACGTCAGTTCATATTCAGACTGATTACTAAAATACAAAAGTTCATATGCAGACTAATAACTAAAATACACCAGTACTGATGCAGACTGATCACTAAAATACGCCAGTTCATATGCAGACTGATAACTAGAATACGCCATTATATATTCAGACTGATTACTAAAATACAAAAGTTCATATGCAGATTGATCACTAAAATACGCCAGTACATATGCAGACTGATAATTAAAACAAGGCAGTAGAGATGTAGACTGATAATTAAAACAGGGTAGTACATATGCTGACCGATTATTAAATTACGCCAGTATATATGCCGACTGATAAGTAAAACACGACAATTCATATGCAAACTGATAACTGAAATACGCCAGTTAATATGTAGATTGATAATTAAAACAGGGCAGTACATATGCTGACCGATGACTAAAATACGCCAGTACATATGCTGACTGATAACTAGAATACACCAGTTCATATACAAAATGATCATTAAAACACGGCAATACATATGCAGACTGATAACTAAAATACACCAGTACATATGCTGACCGATGATTAAATTACGCCAGTATATATGCAGATTGATTGATAACTAAAATAGGGCAGTCCCTATGCTGACCGATTATTAAAGTACGCCAGTATATATGCAGACTGATAACTAAAATACGCCAGTATATATGCAGACTGATAACTAAAATACGCCAGTTCATATGCAGACCGATGATTAAAATTCGCCAGTATATATGCAGACTGGTAACTAAAATACGCCAGTTCATATTCAGACTGATAATTAAAATAGGGCAGTACCTATACTGACCGATGATTAAAATACGCAAGTATATATGCAGACTAATAACTAAAATACGCCAGTATATATGCCGCCTGATAACTAAAATACGCCAGTCCATATGCAGACTGATAACTAAAATACGCCAGTACATATGCTGACCGATGATTAAAATAAGCAAGTACATATGCCGACTGGTAACTAAAATACCCCAGTTCATATTCAGACTGATAATTAAAATAGGGCAGTACCTATGCTGACCGATGATTAAAATACGCCAGTATATATGCAGACTGATAACTAAAATACGCCAGTACATATGTGGACCGATAATTAAAATACGCCCGTTCATATGCAGACTGATAATTAAATCACGGCAGTACATATGCAGACTGATAATTAAAACAGGGCAGTACATATGCTAACCGATGAACTAAAATAAGACAGTATATATGCCGATTGATAACTAAAATATGCCAGTTCATATGCAGAGTGGTCTTTTAAACACGGCAGTACATATGCAGACTGATAACTAATATATGCCAAAATATATGCCGACTGATAACTAAAATACGCCATTTCATATGCAGACTGATAATTAAAACAGGGCAGTACATATGCTGACTGATGATGAAAACACGCCAGTATATAAATGCAGACTGATAACTAAAATATGCCAGTTCATATGCAGGCTGATAATTAAAACAGGGCAATACATATACTGACCGATGATTAAAATACGCCATTATATATGCAGACTGATGAATAAAATACACCAGTACATATGCAGACTGATAACTAAAATACGCCAGTACATATGCTTAAACGATGATTAAAATACGCCAGTATATATGACGACTGATCACTAAAAATATTCCAGTTCATATGCAGACTGATTAATAAAATATGCCAGTTCATATGAAGACTGATAACTAAAATACGCTAGTTCATATTCAGTTTGTTAACTAAAATATGCCAGTTCATATGAAGACCGATAACTAAATGTCACAGGATGACCTTAGTGTTGGGCTAACTCACGAAAGAATCAATGACGGAGAATACATTTACATAAGTTTAATACAACTTTAAAAATATGTTCAATATATATACAATTATATAAAAAAAAAACAAGCGAATACACAAATGAAATATGAAAAGAATGTTCTTATGAACGTTTAAGACGTTCTTAGTATTGTTCTAAATACTTAATTTATAAGACACTAAAATGTTGTGCGAATTCAATGGGTGATTGTCATCAAATGCCTTCTATAAGGGTTGATGACGTGATCTAATGATGGTTAACCTCCAATGAGGTTGTGGATGACGTTCCTCCAGTGAGGACTGATAACGGGCCCACCTCGTGTCCCGGGGTGTCGATACTATGACCTGGCCCAGTTGCGCAGGTACGGGGACCGTCTCCACCGCTCGTAAACGTTATGTTGATTCTAGTGTAGAATCACCTGAAGGGCTTACACACCCTAAAGGCTTAGCTCCACTCCGGGAGGCTTATATCCTGGATGGCTTAGATCCTGGATGGCTTAGATTCCTGGATGGCTTAGGCTGTAATTATACATACGTTTTAGGTGTCGGTTGACAAACATAACAATCTTGCATAATTATCATTACCCAAACAAATCATTATTCAATCAATATATTTAAGCTGTACTAATGATGAGTAGCAATGTATACATATTCTGCAACGCCGTGTATACGCTATGGACGTCGCTGTTAATCAATGCCCCTAATACATGTAATATAAACATTATCAAAATACTCATATATTACACTCACTGAGATATGCATGCACGCATGTCAACTAATGACCCCATTATACAACGCTATGCATACGCGTCGAACATTTATTCTAGTCACTCATCTCATTGTTAACTAATGTTAACAATCGTGTATTACAATCACTTAGTTATACGCCAATCGTTAACTAATGCACCTATTATCCACTGTTATCAAATTAATATTGTTTTACAATTAATGATCAATTACAATAATTACATCTAATAAAGTAACTTCAAAATCATATGCTAGTCTAAAGTTAATGTTTGATAAACATCAATGCTAACCGTATGTCGTAATTGCCAAACAAGATGGCGACGCCCACTGAATACAAATGTACGATAAAAGTTTGAGAAAATAATTACTAACCACATTTTGCCTGTGAGTTTGCCGTCCAATCTCTGTTCCAACAACGTACTATCGACTATCCCGGCGAGAGCTAGAAGACAATGGGTTTTATAGCAAACATTACGCCCAAATCCCTATTTCCCCCGTTCAATCCGTGACAAACGCGGCTAAATCTGCAGTATTGAATCTACAAGAGAGGCCCCTTGTACACTTTTGCCGTGTAAGGAAGATATACCCATACGTTTACATGCATTAGCACAAAACTAAACTTATGACACGGCCTCTCTGGCGGCCACTTAAAATGTGCACGCTTTTACGTGTTAAATGAATATATCATGACTATTGTGAAATTGTTTCAACTCGAACAATATATTTGGGTGTACCTGATAACTTACAAGAGCTATGTACGACCAGTATACTCTACTGGTGACATTTTGTGACACTAAAATACGCCAGTACATATGCAGACTGATAACTAAAATACGCCAGTACATATGCTAAACGATGATTAAAATACGCCAGTATATATGCAGACTGATAACTAAAATACGCCAGTACATATGCTGACCGATGATTAAAATACACCAGTTTATATGCCGACTGATAACTAAAGTACGCCAGTATATATGCAGACTGATAATTGAAACAGGGCATTACATATGCTGAACGATGATTAAAATACACCAGTATTTATGCCGACTGATAACTAAAATACGCCAGTACATATGCTGACTGATAACTAAAACAATCGCCAGTTCATATGCAGACTGGTTACTAAAATATACCAGTTCATATGCAGACTGATAATTAAAATACGCCAGTACATATGCTAAACGATGATTAAAATACGCCAGTACATATGCTGACCGATGATTAAAATACGCCAGTACATATGCCGACTGATAACTAAAGTACGCCAGTATATATGCAGACTGATAATTGAAACAGGGCATTACATATGCTGAACGATGATTAAAATACACCAGTATTTATGCAGACTGATAACTAAAATACGCCAGTACATATGCTGAGTGATAACTAAAACAATCGCCAGTTCATATGCAGACTTGTTACTAAAATATACCAGTTCATATGCAGACTGATAATTAAAATACGCCAGTTTATATGCAGACGGATAACTAATAAACGCCAGTACATATGCAGACTGATGATTAAAATACGCCAGTACATATGTTGACTGATAACTAAAACAATCGCCAGTTCATATGCAGACTGGTTACTAAAATATACCAGTTCATATGCAGACTGATAATTAAAATACGCCAGTTTATATGCAGACTGATAACTAATAAACGCAAGTACATATGCAGACTGATTATTAAAATACTCCAGTATATATGCCGACTGATAACTAAAATACGCCAGTTCATATGCAGACTGATTAATAAAATAAGCCAGTATGTATGCAGACTGATAATTAAAAAACGCCAGCTCATATGCAGACCGATAATTAAAATACGCCAGTACATATGCCGATTGATAACTAAAATACGCCAGTACATTTGCAGACTGATAATTAAAATATGCCAGTTAATATGCAGACTGATAACTAAAATACGCCAGTACATATGCCGATTGATAACTAAAATACGCAAGTACATATGCAGACTGATAATTAAAATAAGCCATTATATATGCAGACTGATAACTAAAATACGCCAGTACATATGCAGACTGATAATTAATATAAGCCAGTATATATGCCGAATGATAACTAAAATACGCCATTACATATGCAGACTGATAACTAAAATACGCCAGTTCATATACAGACTGATTACTAAAATATGCCAGTTCATATGCAGACTGATAATTGAAATACGCCAGTACATATGCTAAACGATGATTAAAATACGCCAGAACATATGTAGACTGATAATTAAAACACGGCAATACATAAATATTATGTAGACTGTTAACTAAATTACGCTAATTCATATTCAGACTGGTAACTAAAATACACTAAAATACGCCAGAACATATGCAGACCTATAATCAAAATACGCCAGTAAATATGCAGGCATATAATTAAAACACGCCAGTACATATGCTGACCGAATATTAAAATACGTCAGTATATATTCAAACTGATAATTTGTTTGTATTTTGAAAATGGGCATAACGTGAATGACAGAAAAATATAAGGCGTACGTATTTCCATCTGTTATTATTGGTACACTGTATTATTCTTTTTTTTTTTTTTCAAAAACATTTTCATTTTTTTTTTTTGAAAACTTACCCACCCTCAGTAATTTTGTGTAAATGTTCACCTTTTTTTTAATGTGAAATTTCATTTAGAAATACTGCCACATTAATATCCCCTCGTGACTATATGTTAATTTCCCCTCATGGTTATACGTTCATATCTCTTCATGAGTATATGTACATATCTCTTCATGATTATCCGTTCATATTTCTTCATGGTTATACGTTCATATCTCCTCATGATTATACTTTCATATCTCCTCATGCTTATACGTTCGTATCTCCTCATGATAATACGGTCATATCTCCTCATGATAACACGTTCATATCGCCTCATACTTATACGGTCATATTTCCTGATGATTATACTTTCATATCTCCTCATGCTTATTCATTCGTATCTCCTCAAGATAATATGGTCATATTTCCTCAAGATAATACGTTCATATCGCCTCATGCTTATACGGTCATATTTCCTCATGATTATACGGTCATATCTCCTCATGATTATACGTTCATATCTCTTCATGAGTATACGTACATATCTCCTCATGGTTATACATTCATATCTCTTCATGAGTATACGTACATATCTCCTCATGATTATATGTTCATATCTCCTAACGATTATACGTTCATATCTCCTCATGATTATACGTTCGTATCTCCTCATGATAATACGGTCAAATCTCATCATGATAATACGTTCATATCGCCTCATGCTTATACGGTCATATCTCCTCATGATTATACGGTCATATCTCCTCATGATTATACGTTCATATCTCCTCATGAGTATACGTTTATATTTCCTCGTGAGTATACGTTCATATCGCCTAATGCTTATACGGTCATATCTCCTCATGCTTATTCGTTCGTATCTCCTCAAGATAATACGGTCATATTTCCTCATGATAATACGTTCATATCGCCTCATGCTTATACGGTCATATTTCCTCATGATCATACGGTCATATCTCCTCATGATTATACGTTCGTATCTCCTCATGATAATACGGTCAAATCTCATCATGATAATACGTTCATATCGCCTCATGCTTATACGGTCATATCTCCTCATGATTATACGGTCATATCTCTTCATGAGTATACGTACATATCTCCTCATGATTATATGTTCATATCTCCTAACGATTATACGTTCATATCTCCTCATGATTATTCGTTCGTATCTCCTAATGATAATACGGTCATATCTCATCATGATAATACGTTCATATCGCCTCATGCTTATACGGTCATATCTGCTCATGATTATAAGGTCATATCTCCTCATGATTATACGTTCATATCTCCTCATGAGTATACGTACATATCTCCTCATGATTATTCGTTCGTATCTCCTCATGAGTATACGTTCGTATCTCAACATGATTTTGCGTTCGTATCTCCTCATGATTATACGTACATATCTCCTCATGGTTATACGTAAGTATCTCCTCATGAGTATACGTTCATATCTCCTCATGAGTATACGTTCATATCTCCTCATGAGTATACGTTCGTATCTCCTCATGATTATATGTTCGTATCTCCTCATGATTATACGTATGTATCTCCTCATGATTATACGTTCGTATCTCCTCATGAGTATACGTACATGTAAATATCTCCTCATGATTATACGTTCGTATCTATCTCCTCATGAGTTTACGTACATATCTCCTCATGATTATATGTACATATCTCCTCATGATTATATGTACATATCTCCTTATGATTATACGTTCGTATCTCCTCATGATTATGCGTTCGTATCTCCTCATGATTATACGTTCATATCTCTTCATGAGTATACGTACATATCTCCTCATGATTATATGTTCATATCTCCTAACGATTATACGTTCATATCTCCTCATGATTATTCGTTCGTATCTCCTAATGATAATACGGTCATATCTCATCATGATAATACGTTCATATCGCCTCATGCTTATACGGTCATATCTGCTCATGATTATAAGGTCATATCTCCTCATGATTATACGTTCATAATCTCCTCATGAGTATACGTACATATCTCCTCATGATTATTCGTTCGTATCTCCTCATGAGTATACGTTCGTATCTCAACATGATTTTGCGTTCGTATCTCCTCATGATTATACGTACATATCTCCTCATGGTTATACGTAAGTATCTCCTCATGAGTATACGTTCATATCTCCTCATGAGTATACGTTCGTATCTCCTCATGATTATATGTTCGTATCTCCTCATGATTATACGTATGTATCTCCTCATGATTATACGTTCGTATCTCCTCATGAGTATACGTACATGTAAATATCTCCTCATGATTATACGTTCGTATCTATCTCCTCATGAGTTTACGTACATATCTCCTCATGATTATATGTACATATCTCCTCATGATTATATGTACATATCTCCTTATGATTATACGTTCGTATCTCCTCATGATTATGCGTTCGTATCTCCTCATGGTTATACGTTCGTATCTCCTCATAAGTATACGTTCGTATCTCTTCATGATCATACAATCATATCTCCATATGATTATACGTTCATATATCTTAATGATTATACGTTCATATCTCCTCGTGATTATACGTTCATATCATCTCGTTATTATTCGTTCATATCTCCTCATGGTTTTACGTTCATATCTCCTCATGGTTATACGTTCATATCTCCTCATGATTTTACGTTCATATCTCCTCATGATTAAACGTTCATATCTACTGATGATTACACGTTCATATCTCCTCATGAGTATACTTTCATATCTCATCATGAATATACCTTTATATCTACTCATGTGTATACGTTCATATCTCCTCATGATTACAGTTCTCGTCTCCTCATGATTATACGTTCATATCTCCTCATGAATATACCTTCATTTCTGCTCATGTTTATACGATCATACCTCCTCATGTTTATACGTTCGTATCTTCTCATGATTATACGTTCATATCACCTCATGATTATACGTTCATATCTCATCATGATTATAATTCGTTTCTCCACGTGGTTATCCGTTCTTATCTCCTCGTGAGTAGACGTTCATATCTCCTCGTGATTAAATGTTCATATCTCCTCATGATTATACGTTTATATCTACTAATGAGTATACCTTCATATCTCCTCCTGAGTAGACGTTCATATCTCCTCATGATTATACGTTCATATTTACTCATGAGTGTACCTTCAAATCCCCTCATGAGTATACCTACATATGTCCTCATGATTATACGTTCATATCTCCTCATGTTTATACGTTCATATCTCCCCATAAATATACGTTCATATCTCCTCATGATTATACGTTCATATCTACTTATAATAATACGTTCATATCTCGTCATGAGTATACGTTCATATCTTCACCTGATTATACGTTCATATTTCCTTATGATTATACGTCCATATCTTCACCTGATTATACGTTCATATTGCCTTATGATTATACGTTCATATCTCCTCTTGATTATACGTTCATATCTTCTCTTGATTATACGTTCATATCTCCTCATGATTATACGTTCATTTCTCCTCTGGATTATACGTTCATATCTTCTCTTGATTATACGTTCGTATCTCCTCATGATTATACGTTTATTTCTCCTCCTGATTATGCTTTCATATCTTCTCATGAGTAAACGTTTATATCTCTTGATGATTATACGTTCATATCTCCTCCAGATTATACTTTCACATCTCCTCATGAATATATATTCATATCTCCTCATGAGTATACTTTCGTATCTCCTTATGAGTATACTTGTATATCTCCTCATGAGTATACGTTCGTATCTCATCGTGATTACACGTTCTCATCTCCTCATTATTATACGTTCATATCTTCTCATGAATATACCTTCATTTCTCCTCATGATTATACGATCATATCTCCTCATGATTATACGTTCGTATCTCCTCATGATTATACGTTCATATCACCTCATGATTGTTATTCGTATCTCCTCGTTGTTATACGTTCGTATCTCCTCATGAGTATACCTCCATATCTCCTTGTGAGTATACGTTTATATCTCGTTCTGAGTTTATGTTCATATCTCCTCATGAGTATACGTTCATATCTCTTCTTGATTATGCGTTCATATCTCATCATGAGTATACGTTCATATCTCCTCGTGATTATAAGTTCATATCTCCTCATGAGTATACCTTTATATCTCCTCATGAGTATACGTTCATATCTGCTCATGAGTATACTTTCATATCTTTTCATGATTATACGTTCATATCTGCTCATGAGTATACTTTCATATCTCCTCATGAGTATACTTTCATATCTCCTCATGAGTATACTTTCATATCTTTTCATGATTATACGTTCATATCTGCTCATGAGTATACTTTCATATCTTCTCATGAGTATCCTTTCATATCTCCTCATGAGTATACTTTCATATCTCCTCATGAGTTTACGTTCGTATCTCCTCATGATTACACGTTCTCGCCTCCTCATGATTATACGTTGATATCTCCTCATGAATATACCTTCATCTCTCCTCATGTTTATACGATCATATCTCCTCATGATTATACGTTCGTATCTTCTCATGATTATACGTTCATATCACCTCATGATTATACGTTCATATCTCCTCATGATTATAATTTGTATCTCCACGTGGTTATACGTTCTTATCTCCTCGTGAGTATACGTTCATATTTCCCCGTGATTATATGTTCATATCTCCTCATGTTTATACATTCATATCTCCTCATGATTATAGGTTCATATCTCCTCGCGTGTATACCTTCATATCTCCTCATGATTATACTTTCATATCTCCTCGTGATTATACGTTCATATCTTCTCGTGTTTATACGTTCATATCTCCTCATGATTATACGTTCATATCTCCTCACGACTATACATTCTTATCTCCTCATGATTATACTTTCATATCTCCTCGTGATTATACGTTCATATCTTCTCGTGTTTATACGTTCATATCTCCTCATGATTATACGTTCATATCTCCTCACGACTATACGTTCATATCTCCTTGTGAGTATACGTCCATTTGTCCTCATACGTCCATATATCTTCTCGTGATTATTCGTGCATATCTCTTCATGATTATACGTTCATATCTCCTCATGATAATATGTTCATATCTCTTCATGAGTATACGTCTATTTCTCCTCATTATTATACGTCCAAATCTCTTCATGATTATACGTTCATTTCTCCTCCTGATCATACTTTCATTTCTCCTCATGAGTATACGTTCATATCTCCTGATGATTATACTTCCATGTCTACTCGTGATTATACTTTCATATCTATTGATGATTATACGTTCATATATTCTCCTGATTATACTTTCATATCTTCTCATGATTATACGTTCATATCTCCTCATGAGTATACTTTCATATCTCCTTATGAGTATACTTGCATATCTCCTCATGAGTATACGTTCGTATCTCCTCGTGATTACACGCTCTCATCTCTTCATGTTATACGTTCATATCTTCTCATGAATATACCTTCATTTCTTCTCATGTTTATATGATCATATCTCCTCATGATTATACGTTCGTATCTCCTCATTATTATACGTTCATATCACCTGATGATTATACGTTCGTATCTCCTCATGATTATTATTCGTATCTCCTCGTTGTTATACGTTCATTTCTTATCGTGAGTATACCTTCATATCTCTTCGTGATTATTCGTTCATATCTCCTCGTGATTATACGTTTATATCTCCTCATGAGTATACCTCCATATCTGCTCATGAGTATACGTTCATATCTCGTCCTGAGTTTACGTTCATATCTCCTCCTGGTTATAAGTTCATATCTCCTCATGAGTATATGTTAATATCTCTTCCTGTTTATACTTTCATATCTCCTCATGAGTTCACGTTCATATCTCCTCCTGATTATACGTCCATATCTCCTCATGATGATACGTTCATTTCTCCTCATGATTATACGTTCATATCTCATCATGAGTATACGTTCATATCTCCTCCTGGTTATACGTTCATATCTCCTCGTGATTATACGTTCATATCACCTCATGAGTATACCTCAATATCTCCTTATGAGTATACGTTCATATCTTGTCCTGAGTTTACGTTCATATCTCCTCCTGATTATAAGTTCATATCTCCTCATGAGTATCCGTTCATATCTCTTCCTGATTATACGTTCATTTCTCCTCATGATTATACGTTCATATCTCATCATGAGTATACGTTCATATCTCCTCCTGGTTATACGTTCATATCTCCTCGTGATTATACGTTCATATCACCTCATGAGTATACCTCAATATCTCCTTATGAGTATACGTTCATATCTTGTCCTGAGTTTACGTTCATATCTCCTCCTGATTATAAGTTCATATCTCCTCATGAGTATCCGTTCATATCTCTTCCTGATTATACTTTCATATCTCCTCATGAGTTAACGTTCATATCTCCTCCTGATTATACGTCCATATCTCCTCATTGATGATACGTTCATTTCTCCTCATGATTATACGTTCATATCTCATCATGAGTATACGTTCATATCTCCTCATGATTATACGTTCATATCACTTCCTGATTATACTTTCATATCTCCTCATGAGTATACGTTCATATCTCCTCATGAGTATACGTCCATATCTCCTGATGATTATACGTTCATTTCTCCTTATGATTATACGTTCATATCTCATCATGAGTATACGTTCATATCTCTTCCTGATTATACGTTCATATCTCCTTGTAAATATACGTTCATATCTCTTCGTGAGTTTACGTTCATATCTCTTCGTGAGTGTATGTTCATATCTCATCGTGATTATACGTTCATATCTCCTCATGATTATACTTTCATATATTCTCATGAGTATACGTTCATATCTCCAATTGTTTATACGTTCATATCTCCTTGTGATTATATATTCATATCTCCTTGTGAATATACGTTCATATCTCCTCGTGAGTATACGTTCATATCTCCTCGTGATTATATGTTCATATCTCATCGTGATTATACCTCCATATCGCCTCGTGATTATACTTTCATATCTCCTCGTGATTATACGTCCATATCTCCTCATGATTATACGTCCATATCTCCTCTTGATTTTACTTTCATATCCTCGTGATTATACGTCCATATCTCCTCATGATTATACTTTCATATCTCCTCATGATAATACGTTGATATCTCCACCTGATTATACTTTTGTATCTCCTCATGATTATACTTTCATATCTCCTCTTGACAATACGTTTATATCTCCTTCTGATTATACGTGCATATCTCCTCATGATTATACTTTCATATCTCCTTATTATTAAGCGTCCATATCTCCTCATGATTATACGGTCATTTCTCCTCCTGATAATACTTTCATATCTCCTCATGAATATACGTTCATATCTCCTGATGATTATACTTTCATATCTCGTCTGATTTTACGTTCAAATCTCCTCATGAGTATACTTTCATATTTCGTCATGATTATACGTTCATATCTCCTCATGATAATATGTTTATATCTCCTCATGTGTATACGTCCATTTCTCTTCATGATTATACGTCCATATCTCCTCCTGATTATACTTTCATATTTCCTCATGATTATACTTTCATATCTCCTCATGATAATACGTTTATATCTCCTCCTGATTATACGTGCATATCTCCCAATGATTATACGTTCATATCTCATCCTGATTATACTTTCATATTTCCTCATGATTATACTTTCATATCTCCTCATGATAATACGTTGATATCTCCTCCTGATTATACGTGCATATCTCCTCATGATTATACTTTCATATCTCCTCCTGATTATACGTGCATATCTCCTCAGGATTATACTTTCATATCTCCTCATGATTATACGTCCATATCTCCTCATGATTATACGGTCATTTCTCCTCCTGATAGTACTTTCATATCTCCCCATGATTATATGTTCATATCTCCTGATGATTATACTTTCATATCTCGTCTGATTTTACGTTCATATCTCCTCATGAGTATACTTTCATATTTCGTCATGATTATACGTTGGTATCTCCTTCTGGTAATATGTTTATATCTCCTCATGTGTATACGTCCATTTCTCTTCATGATTATACTTCCATATCTCCTCATGATTATACGTTCATATCTCGTCTGATTTTACGTTCATATCTCCTCATGAGTATACTTTCATATTTCGTCATGATTATACGTTGGTATCTCCTTCTGGTAATATGTTTATATCTCCTCATGTGTATACGTCCATTTCTCTTCATGATTATACTTCCATATCTCCTCATGATTATACGTTCATATCTCCTCGTGATTATACTTTCATATCTCCTCATGATTATACTTTCATATCTCCTCGTTATTTTACTTTCATATCTCCTGATGAGTATACGTTCATATCTCCTCCTGATTATATTTTCATATCTACTCATGATTATACGTTCATATCTCTTCATGAGTATACGTTCATAACTCCTCCTGATGATACGTTCATATCTCCTCATGATTATACGTTCAGATCTCCTCATGATTATACTTTCGTATCTCCTCATGATTATACGTTCATATTTGTAAATATTGACTGGACTCGTGAACAAAAGTATAATCGATTTCTACTTTACAGTGTGTCCATTTAACAGAGGTATTGAAATACAACAACAAGGATTATACATGATAACATCTCGGAGTAATTGTATTAAATACACGTGCGTGCGTGCGTGCAGCGGGGAAGGGGGACGGGGATTTGTAAAATATTGGACACATATCTACAAAATTGATAAATGTAAACAACCAAATGTATCGTGCAAAATTGATGAGCAACGTTTTACGTTTGATATTTAGAGTTTGAGATTTTTTCTTATATTGTCTCTCTAATCTGTGACAATCTATTTAAATATTAATATAGGGCAACAATCCAAAATTACAGAAAATAAGTACATTGTTTAGGTTTTGTATCTATTGGCATGTTTTTATGTCCCTCCTCCACTTCCGCCCGGTATTTCGTGTCCGGATGTAACTTTGTCATGCATAGATGGATTTTGTTAATACTTGCTACAAACGATTAACATAACATGACGAAGTGTCAAGAATAGGACCCACATCCGTACCTCAAAGGTCAAGGTCACACTTTGAGTTGGTTTGACATCACATTGAGTCTGTTTAAGATTCGTTTCCGGTCCGTAATTTTGTCACCTATGGATAAATTTTAAACATACTTAGCTCAGTTGATCAACAAGACATGATGAAGTATCGCAAGTCAGACCCAGACCCGTACCTCAAAGGTCAGGTCACAATTTGAGTGTTCAACAACAGTTTGTGTCTGTTTGACATTTCAAGTCCAGTCTGTAACTTTATCATATATGGACGGATTTCAGAAACAGTTGTTTATCCATTGATCAACTTGACATGACGGTGTATAACGTTAAGACCGAGAACCTTACCTCAAAGGTCAAGGTAACACTTTCAGTTTGTTTGATATTTCATGTCTGGTCTGTAATTTAGTTTTACATTGAGGGGTTTTGAAATAGCTTGAACAAGTGATCTGCATATCATCATGATGTGGCACCTGCATTTACAAGTAAAATATCCCAGACCTTTACATCAGATGCTTAGGTCAAGGTTACAAAAATGTCAAGGTCACACTTTAATGTAAAAAAATATGAAATTGCTGTCTAGTCTGAAACGTCAGTTCATGACTCTTGATATTCATGAATACATCGGTACCTATAATAAAATATATCGTTATTTTAGCAGTTTTTTTTGGGGGGGCATGCGACACTTTCTTGACATTCTATCCAAGGTTATGATGTATATATCAATGTAATATTACTCTATTTTAAAACACGTTTACCCTTTAATTTTCTTTACAAAACAGTTGATCACAATATATTTAACGATTTTCAGGTCATGTATAGATGTGGTCTACATTCCCGAAGAAATAGACAACATTTATAACGAAGGTGATATTACCCGGCTCAAGACAGATCTCACAAAAGCTAAGCTTTTTTTGAAAGATTTTGTTAAATCTCGACAAAACGGCATCAACCAGGTAAACAAAAACAGAGCCGTCGCGTTGGACAAGATCAAAGACTTCAGGCGAAAGGTTAATGCAACCCTAGATCAATTAGAGAAAGCAACAATCAACAAATTTGAATCACATATTAAAGCTCTTAACGGCAAAATGAATAAAACCTTAGAAGCCATGGACACCGCGCTTAAAGACATTGAGTCATGTCAACATCAACTCGAATCTGCGAAGAATAATCAATTACAACAATTCGTGTGCCTGAAGAAAGGTCAGCAGAAACTGTCCGAGACAGAAAAACTACGCAAAGAAGAAGAAAAATCGGCGCAAATTGTAAAAATCGACTTTGAAGAAGACCGCTCAATAAAAGTATTTCTGAACAAGCTGAACACACTTGGAAAACTTATTGAACAATCAAAAAGTATCTTGCATCAAGTGACAAAACAGTCTACGCCGTACAAAGTTACAAATACAAACAGTTATAATGTAAAGATCAGCGGTGACTATATCTGTGGTTTATTTGGTTCCTGTATCATGACGTCAGGTAATATTTTACTGACAGATGAGGGTAACAAAAAGCTGAAGCAGCTTCACGGTACAACGTACAAAGTGATAGATAAGTGTGATCTGCCTGGCTTGCCTGGAGCAGTATGTGAGATAGGTCCACAGGAAGCCGCCGTGACCCTAATCTACAACAAGACCATACAATTCGTCTCCATGGGGAGTAAGATGACGCTGTCAAGGACGATACAGATGGATCATTTTTGTTACGGCCTGGCGTTCAGTCGCGGTAAGATGTTTGTATCAGATTATAACAAGCATGTTTATGTACACGATACATATGGGGCACTTTTAAGAACGATCAGTAAGGATCAATCAGGTGGAGATATATTTTCGAGCAGCAGCCATATCGCTATAAGTGATGACGGCAACGCTGTCTATGTCACAGATAACAACAAAGGTGTCATCACCCTGGACAGACAGGGGAGAGTACTGTCACAGTTCACTGATCCAGAGTTATCGGAAGCCATGGGAGTATGTACAGATGGGAGTGGGAGTGTGCTGGTATGTGGTAATAATTCACGTAATGTTATACAGATTGGACCGAGCAGGAATAAACTTTGTGTGATAGCCAACCAGTCACATGGTATTAGTCGTCCTCGGTCAGTGTGTTATGATAGATCACACTTCAGGATGATTGTTGCCAGCTGCAGCTTCATCACGGTGCTGGATCTGGTTCCAACATGAAAATAAAAATAATCTCGGTCACAATGAACACAAATACTTGACAATAATAAATTAATGCAAAATAAGCAAACATAAATATAAAGTAACGTATTACAAGTAAACACGGTCACAATGTACGAAAACCTTGACGAAGATGGGCTGATATCAGTATAGGGAGGTACTCATCTATTCAACAATTAACACGATAATCATATTTGTGTTGTGTGACGCGGGTATCGTAAAAAGATAAAATCAAGATAAGTTATTACCTTAGTGTGATTTGCCTAGATATATTGAATTAAGGCTACATTGACTAAAGTAAATATTGGGAGTTGTTTCATCGATATTTAACTACTTCCTGGATCTGCGCTTGAGGATACCGATGTTATCAACGTCACTTTGTGTACAAACTTACGTCATCGTACAGACAAACGGGAAGTGTTAATGGACAAGTATGTAAATAAAAAACATGTTAATATTATTGTTACGGTAACAGCACGTATCAGGATATTGTGAAAAGGAACCCCCAAAACGTGATTTTCCTAGATATGTTAAATTAAGGCTACACTGATTAAAATAATTAGTATAAGTACAAGTGGTTGTTTTATCGGTATTTAACTACTTCCTGTATCCGCACCTGAGTTTACCGACGTCATTAACGTCAATGTGTATATAAACTTACGTCGACATATGGACAAATGTAAAATTGTACAATACTTTGAAATGAATCACTATTGGTTTATTTGACAGAACTTTCATCAATTGATTTTCAATGACGGACTATTAGTGATTTTGATAATATCCTAAACAGTTAACAATATTATCGCAGACTAGATCTTGTTTTAAATTATTGTTAACAACTGAACTTAGTGCAAAACGGAACATGATCTAGAGTACACTCTCATATTAGTATTTCAATATTATTTGTATCCTATTTGAATTTGTCAAATCACTTTCGTGGTTAAAATCACGTGTTTTATAATAAATTTAATTTCATAATTGTCTTTGAAAAGTGATGTTAAAATGACCCAACAAAATAAAATATCGCTTGTTTTAACCCCTCATAAATTCTGTACCCACCTGTATTATGATAAGTATAAAGTAAATAAGATATGGCGGGATATATCGACCCATTTAATTGTTTATCACTGTGGGTATTTGCATTGTCAGATATGGACGGCCTGTACTTGTAGATTATGTTTGACATTGTTCCGATAATAAGGTAGTAATGTTGTCGGCATGATATATGTCGGATATGGACGGCCTGTACTTGTAGATAATGTTTGGCATTGTGCCGACAATGGGGTAGTAATGTTGTCGGCATGATATATGTCGGATATGGACGGCCTGTACATGTAGATTATGTTTGGCATTGTGCCGACAATGGGGAAGTAATGTTGTCGGCATGATACATGTCGGATATGGACGGCCTGTACTTGTGGATTATGTTTGGCATTGTGCCGACATTTGGGGTAGTAATGTTGTCGACATGATACATGTCGGATATGGACGGCCTGTACTTGTAGATTATGTTTGGCATTGTGCCGACATTGGGGTAGTAATGCTGTCGGCATGATGCATGTCGGATATGGACGGCCTGTACTTGTAGATTATGTTTGGCATTGTGCCGACATTGGGGTAGAAATGTTGTCGGCATGATACATGTCGGATATGGACGGCCTGAACTTGTAGATTATGTTTGGCATTGTGCGGACAATGGGGTAGTTATGTTGTCGGCATGATACATGTCGGATATGGACGGTCTGTACTTGTAGATTATGTTTGGCATTGTGCCGACAATGGGGTAGTAATGTTGTCGGCATGATACATGTCGGATATGGACGACCTGTTCTTGTACATTATGTTTGGGATTGTGGCGACAATGGGGTAGTAATGTTGTCGGCTTGATACATGTCGGATATGGACGGTCTGTACTTGTAGATTATGTTAGGCATTGTGCCGACAATGGGGTAGTAATGTTGTCGGCATGATACATGTCGGATATTGACGGCCTGTACTTGTAGATTATGTTTTGCATTGTGCCGACAATGGGGTAGTAATGTTGTCAGCATGATACATGTCGGATATGGACGGCCTGTACTTGTAGATTATGTTTGGTATTGTGCCGACAATGGGGTAGTAATGTTGTCGGCATGATATATGTCGGATATTGACGACCTGTACTTGTAGATTATGTTTGGTATTGTGCCGACAATGGGGTAGTAATGTTGTCGGCATGATACATGTCGGATACTGACGGCCAGTACTGTTAGATTAAGTTTCGTATTGTGCCGACAATGGGGTAGTAATGTTATCGGCATGATATATGTCGGATATTGACGGCATGTATAGTACTTGGAGATTATGTTTGGTATTGTGCCGACATTGGATAGTAATGTTGTCGGCATGATATATGTCGGATATTGACGGCATATATAGTACTCGTAGATTATGTTTGGCATCGTGCCGACATTGGGGTAGTAATGTTGCCGACATGATACATGTCGGATATGGACGGCCTGTATTTGTAGATTATGTTTGGTATTGTGCCGACAATGGGGTAGTAATGTTGTCGGCATGATATATGTCGGATATTGACGGCCTGTATTTGTAGATTATGTTTGGTATTGTGCCGACAATGGGGTACTAATGTTGTCGGCATTATATATGTCAGATATGGACGGCCTGTACATGTAGATTATGTTTGGCATTGTGCCGACAATGGGGAAGTAATGTTGTCGGCATGATACATGTCGGATATGGACGGCCTGTACTTGTGGATTATGTTTGGCATTGTGCCGACATTTGGGGTAGTAATGTTGTCGACATGATACATGTCGGATATGGACGGCCTGTACTTGTAGATTATGTTTGGCATTGTGCCGACATTGGGGTAGTAATGCTGTCGGCATGATGCATGTCGGATATGGACGGCCTGTACTTGTAGATTATGTTTGGCATTGTGCCGACATTGGGGTAGAAATGTTGTCGGCATGATACATGTCGGATATGGACGGCCTGAACTTGTAGATTATGTTTGGCATTGTGCGGACAATGGGGTAGTTATGTTGTCGGCATGATACATGTCGGATATGGACGGTCTGTACTTGTAGATTATGTTTGGCATTGTGCCGACAATGGGGTAGTAATGTTGTCGGCATGATACATGTCGGATATGGACGACCTGTTCTTGTACATTATGTTTGGGATTGTGGCGACAATGGGGTAGTAATGTTGTCGGCTTGATACATGTCGGATATGGACGGTCTGTACTTGTAGATTATGTTTGGTATTGTGCCGACAATGGGGCAGTAATGTTGTCGGCATGATACATGTCGGATATTGACGGCCTGTACTTGTAGATTATGTTTTGCATTGTGCCGACAATGGGGTAGTAATGTTGTCAGCATGATACATGTCGGATATGGACGGCCTGTACTTGTAGATTATGTTTGGTATTGTGCCGACAATGGGGTAGTAATGTTGTCGGCATGATACATGTCGGATATTGACGGCCTGTACTTGTAGATTATGTTTTGCATTGTGCCGACAATGGGGTAGTAATGTTGTCAGCATGATACATGTCGGATATGGACGGCCTGTACTTGTAGATTATGTTTGGCATTGTGCCGACAATGGGGTAGTAATGTTGTCAGCATGATACATGTCGGATATGGACGGCCTGTACTTGTAGATTATGTTTGGTATTGTGCCGACAATGGGGCAGTAATGTTGTCGGCATGATATATGTCGGATATTGACGACCTGTACTTGTAGATTATGTTTGGTATTGTGCCGACAATGGGGTAGTAATGTTGTCGGCATGATACATGTCGGATATTGACGGCCTGTACTGTTAGATTAAGTTTCGTATTGTGCCGACAATGGGGTAGTAATGTTATCGGCATGATATATGTCGGATATTGACGGCATGTATAGTACTTGGAGATTATGTTTGGTATTGTGCCGACATTGGGTAGTAATGTTGTCGGCATGATATATGTCGGATATTGACGGCATATATAGTACTCGTAGATTATGTTTGGCATCGTGCCGACATTGGGGTAGTAATGTTGCCGACATGATACATGTCGGATATGGACGGCCTGTATTTGTAGATTATGTTTGGTATTGTGCCGACAATGGGGTAGTAATGTTGTCGGCATGATATATGTCGGATATTGACGGTTGTATTTGTAGATTATGTTTGGTATTGTGCCGACAATGGGGTACTAATGTTGTCGGCATTATATATGTCAGATATGGACGGCCTGTACATGTAGATTATGTTTGGCATTGTGCCGACATTGGGGTAGTAATGTTGCCGGCATGATGTCTGTAACAAGGAAGTGGACACCGGGTAGGGATGTTTGTCTTCCATGGCACTGGTGTTTTATGATCACCTCTCGCTACTGAAGTCGTAGGTTCGGGCACTTTTATGTGAGAAATTTTACTAGATACTTGCGGGATATATGGGTCTAGTCCGATCCGTTATGCGGTCTTCGTCCAACAGTAAAACTGGATATACCCTTTATTACCATCCCCCCCCCCCCCCCCCACACACACACACACGGCCGTGTGTGCTGTCCTCAAGCAAGACAATTTTCCGTATATGTTTATTTTCTATATATGGTTGGAACCAGGTTTTGTATAAGTTATAATAACCTGTTTCACAATCGAAGTAAAATAAAAATGTTTAAACCAAACAGCATTAAAATATAATGGGGTCAAATAACCACTAACGGATTCAGAGGCGATGAACTCATCTTATAAAAAATAACATTTAAATTTACAACGATCCACTAGATCGTACTACTGCTGTCAAGATACATGTTATAAGGAAATGGATAATGAGTTGGGGCCAAATAACAATAGCCGCTCCAGGGGTGGGATCAGCGAATTTATCCCCGAAAAGTTGTTAGATAACGTTAAACTGGTAGACAATCAGAGAGAGAGAGAGACGTTGCCATTTTTTTATGTTTAAGTTTAATTTATGTTGTTCTTTCGTCTGATTTGCTATTTCGACGGGTTACCCCATACCACGTAATTTGCTATGTACGTCACCAGTTTTCATGCAATTTGCAAACACTTACAAAAGTTCACAGTGTTGAATTTGTTCAACGTAGGCGGATGTTTAATTAACAGCATATACTAAAGTGTAGAAAAAACGTTCTTTGAAATGAAATTTAGAATGTATGAATTTATATAAATCATATTTGAAACATTCATCGTTTTTTCGTTTCGTCCAGTTTTTCAAACACACTCCCACCGTGCCTCATTCTGGCAAAGTACTGTGAAATAATGCAATACTGTGGAGGATGAAGCATTCTGTCCCGTGTACAGGGGGAGTCGTACCCAGTGCACGAAAAATATCTCAATGAACTTCTTTGTAAATCCATTATTCAAATGCTCCAGAAGGTGCCCTATATAGTATAGACAGAAGAATGGGGTAACAAAAACAAGTGGTAAGATTACCGAAAACAACTTTTTAAAGCACCTTCGGGTTTTAAACAGAGAACATCATGTACTGGATGTAAGTCATGGGTGTGAGGGGGAAGGGAGAGTGTGGGATGGGGTGTCCCATGCTGGTGGATATAGTCAGGAACGTAGCTTCCTATAGGCACTGTAGGCACGTGCCTACACATTTTTCTGAGAAATCGAAATAATAAAAATGTAAATGTAATATAAATCGGTCAGGATTAAGGATAACCAGGCCTCCTAAAACGACAGTCTAGCTGAAATAAAAAATCGGCTGAGTTCCCCCCCCCCCCCCCACACACACACACACGCGCGCCCCTACAACTGTGCCAACATAGTTTTCAGTCAAGCTACGCCCCAGATAGTGTATATACTCAAACATGTTGATATCTTAAAACCCCAATGCTGTATTCTTGTGAGTATTAGGGGTGAGGGAATGGTTATTTGTGACTTTAAATATGTATATAAAAAAGATAATCAGATATGTTAAAGGAACGAACATCCACCAGGTTTTATACCTGGGACCTCATGAACTGGAAGCCAAGTCGGGGAGAGAGTGTTGGAGGGGCGTGCCCCTCGCACTACTGCAGGTACGGGATTTTATCCAATACTTTTTTTTAGTTTTTATTTAAATACATACACTACTTAAAATCAAAGTACTAGTGGCCGGTGCATGTTTTTATAGGGAAATATTTATTGAAGGTTCACGAAGAAAGTATAATAAGGAAGAGTGTTTTAATTTTTTCCCTTTTTTACCTAATTATTGAATTTCTTTCTTACAAAACAAAAACAACAAGTTGAACAATTTGTTTGCTAGACCCAAACACTCTTTTTGTCTAACACCTTCAGTCTACAGTAATGATATCATTTCAGATTGTGAAATCTCTACTACAGTGAAAGTTTTGTCACAATGCATTCAAAAACTGACCACAGAGGATACATCATGAGATGATGCTACACCCGACTATCTTGACCATGTACTGTCGTCGGAGATTTTTGAAATTTAAAAAAAAAACAAGAGGTCCAAGAGGGTCTGTGGACACTCTACTTGTAAATAGTGGTCATTGTTTCATGTAACAAATTCGACTAATCAGTTTTCGAAATTTCACAAAATCAACTATTTTTGGATCCCTCCGGCTTCATAGGTAATTTCAATTCTCTTTATGTAACAAAAATTATTTGCTTGTTCTACACAAAAGTTTAAATATCAAATTCAAAATTGTTTTGCAAAAATGCCATTCCAGCCCCTTGATTTGTACAAACTTCAAACCCCCTACCCATAAGGATAATTTTATATAAAATATAAACTGATTTGACTGACCAGTTGTTGGGAAGATGATTTTTGAAAATATTCAATTTCAATCTTTTTAAGACCGACCCCCCCCCCCCCCCCCCGCTGGCCCCTTATTGAAATTAAATCCTGATTACTGAACCACATATTATTTGCTATAACTAGAAGAAGCTACAGAACTCAAACTGAAAAATAATTCTGCACAAATGGATGAAAAAAAATGTGAATTTTTCGTTTTCCCATAGACTTCCTATGTAAAATTCAAAGTCCCCTTACAGGGCCCCTATAAAAACTAACCCCTTGATTTGTACAAACTGCAAACCCCTATTCATAGGGATAATTTATATCAAATATAAACTAGTTTGACTGATCGGTTGTGGAGAAAAAGATTGTTGAAAAATTTCAAATTTAAGCCTTTTGTGACCCCACCTGGCCCCTTATGGAAATTTAATCATACATGATGCTTCAGTTCTCAAACTGAATAATATTTTTGCACATATGTGTGAAAAAATGAGAATTTTTCCTTTTCCGATTGTATCCCCTATGTAAAACTTCACGTCCCCTCACAGAGCCTCTAAAATACTAGCTCCTTGATAATTATCTTGATTCAAACCCCTAGTCATAGTGATAATTTATGCAAAATATGAACAAATTTGACTGACTGATTCTTAGGTGAAAGATTTTTGAAATTCCCAATTTTTACCCTTTTGGGGCCCCTCCTGACCCCTTCAGGCAGTGGAATCCAGTCATTTAAACAAATCCGAATCTCCTTGACCAAACAATGCTTCTGTGAAAATATAGGCAATATCAGTTCCATTTTTTTTGTTTTATTAAAGTGTATTATAATCACGTGTCCCCTACTTGAACCTTCGGGGTGGGGTCATTTTTAACCCTAGGGACACCATTTGAACAAATTTAATAGAACTAAAGTTGGTGACAATTACTACATAAATATGTTCATCTAATTCATGAGAAACATCCATGTTATATTTGAGTTTAACAGGCCTAGTGGTTTCAGAAAAAGTGCTGCTAACGGACGACAAACGACGGACAACGCGCCATCGCGCAAGGCCTTCTGGCCTTTGGCCAGTAGAGCTAACAAGAGGCCCATGGACCTTAACGGTCACCTGATTATAAATATCTGATGACATAAAGCTATATGAATCTGTTTTCCAACTTATGTCCTTCGGGAAGCGGGAAAAATTCAAATATTGATTTCGAATGTCATATCTGCATCAACAAATCACATCATATTCTCTTATATAGATTTAGTAAAGTAATACCCATCCCAAGGGTCAAACCGTGTGACCCAGGGGCATGAAATTCACAATGTTTATGACTGACTCATAGGCCTCATTAATCATGCTTACAGTTTGTTTTCAAGTGCATCCTATAATAATAATACTAATCAGATTTTTAAAGTTTACCTGGAATTTGACTGTTTCGGCCCTGGCCCAAGGTTAGGGGATAAGTGTGTGTGGCGGGGGGGGGGGGGGGGGGGGGGGGGGGGGGGGTCATGTAAGCAACAAAAAATCGTCATGTTAGCAACAACAAATCACACCAAAAATCCATTCAAATGAGTATTCAGTCATTTAATATAACAGTTTTTGTCATTTTCTTTTATAAAGCTTTAGTCAAGTAGGCCCTACCCCCAGGGTTAGGGAGAACCGTGAGACCCAGGGGCATATAATTCTCAATATTTATAAAGGACCCATAGGCGTCCATAATTATGCTCACCAATTGTTTCCCAGTGATTCCTATAATAATAAGAAATTTTTAAAGTTTACCTTGAATTTGACTGTTTCGCTACATTACACGTCAAATTACTAGTCTGTAGAGCGGGCCCAGCTTTCCCGATTGCGTCCGTAAACTAGGAATGGAAATTGAACACTTTGATTGGTCAGTTGAATGACGTCACAGTTTGGTAAGCGTTGAAAAGCTATGAATTGTGGGACAGGCATGGGAGATATCAGGACTGGGATAGACTACCAAATAACCGACATTTTTGCGAAAAAAATGTTTTTAAAAATGATTGCTGTGAGCATATATAGATTAATTGACGAGGTTTATCATTTAATCTATGATTCAATTGATTTATAGCGAAATACGCTTTAATTCAATTCAATGTTCAAACTAACTTCTTTTTTAATCGGCTAAGTAGATTGAATTCCTCTCATCTAAGTTGTTAGGTTTTTAATAAAAGCGACCTTCAAAATAACGGCTATAACCGATGCTTAGGCACCGGCCCAAAACTACAAGATGCATTACAAAGCAAACCTCCACCAGTGTGTAACCCTTCTAACAGCGTTTCCAAGACTACACTGACATACTTAACAATGGGCATTTTATCCAGATCACTAAACAGTCATTCTTATTTGTGATACACGTATACATAGATACACATATTAATTTTTGTTTTAAAGATTGTTTATGATAAAACCATGTCACTCTATAAAGAATTACAAAATACTTCTTCATATCATATCATAGCTTTATAATATATATTATTTACACACACACACACAATAAAAACCATGCCATTCTATAAGGAATTACGAAATACTTTCTTCATGTCATACCATATCATTAAACATTTTATCAATAATTATGTTATACACACATACCTTGGCAAAACATGTAGACTATCAATATTATTCAAATGTAGTGGATTTATCAAAACATGGTGTACTAAAACATTGCTTTTCGAATTGTGATTTGGTCAACGTTTTCTTCATATTTTGGACTGAAAACTAAGCTATTAAAACAACATTTGATTATAAATTTTATGTGTGTCATTCAAATACATCTTATTTTACATAAAAAGAAATGTTTACAGTAAGTATATTATTGACTTGGTAAGCATTTTCCGACTTGTCAGCGTTTTCCTAGCATAATTTGATCAGCCCATCGCTAAAGTCAGCTATGAAAGTCAGCGTTTTCCTAGCACAATGTGATCAGCCCACCGCTAACGTCAGCTATGAAAGTCAACGATTTCCTAGCTTATTTGACCAGCCCACCGCTAACGTCAGCTATGAAAGTCAGCGTTTTTCTAGCTTATTTGACCAGCCCACCGCTAACGTCAGCTATGAAAGTCAGCGTTTTCCTAGCACAATTTTATCAGCCCACCGCTAACGTCAGCTATGAAAATCAGCGTTTTCCTAGAATAATTTGATCAACCCACCGCTAACATCAGCTATGAAAGTCAGCGTTTTTCTAGCTTATTTGACCAGCCCACAGCTAACGTCAGCTTTGAAAGTCAGCGTTTTCCTAGCACAATTTGATCAGCCCACCGCTAACGTCAGCTATGAAAATCAGCGTTTTACTAGAATAATTTGATCAACCCACCGCTAACGTCAGCTATGAAAGTCAGCGTTTTAGAGTGGCCCTCCGAATACGATGTCTGTAGTCGTTTCCCTTTTGGCTAAGTGGATATCAATTGTTCTAACCAGATGATTTATTTTGTTCCAGTCGTACTTGCCAAGTATAATACGACGAAGTTCAATGCTTTTTGCCTACCATCAATGTATCAATCTCAAGCGCGCACACAGAGTGCACTCCCTTTCTCGAAATTGTTTGGCCCCGCCCATTTATTTTCGTAAGTTTCCGTATATGGGCAATACAAAATCATCTATACATGTCATTCTACGCATGTTTATTCGATAGTTGCTGGCTGTACATTTGTTTTCTGTACAATCTGTATGGCCGACATTCGCAACTGCTCGCAACGTTCTATTTTCTAGTCTTTAAGGAGGCACATATATTATTTTGCGATTTAGCAATACGCAAACTTCAGAGTTACAGATTTATATTTCTGTTTTACACTTTTTTAAATTAAAAATGCATGATCGAGACTTACATCAGACATAAAGCAGTTATAGTTATGTCCCATGTAAACTTGAGAATTACATGTCTGTATTTTGTGACTCAATCGAAATCTTTTTACTCAATATTAAAACAAAACACTGATACGTACATATTGATTTCAATATTAAACAAAAACGGTACAAAATGACGCCAATGTCAATGTCTTTCATATGTATGTGGGTTAATTTACACTCGCCGAAAGTCAAGAAAATGAGACGTTCTATGCTGGTAAGTGATATTTTTAAATATACATATATGTAATAATAATGATAATAATAATTATAATTATAATGTCTTTATTTAGAGAGAGTAAACTCATCAAGTTTTATATACAATAGAAATCTTATTTTCAATTTTCAACACATTTAAAATCAATAATATTATTGTTGCAATGGTTTACATTTAAAACAATATATGGAGCAGATTACCTGCTAAAATCAATTCAATATTAACAATGACAACGTGGAATATGTTATTTTC
Organism: Panopea generosa; assembly: GCA_029582155.1. Lineage (NCBI taxonomy): Eukaryota > Metazoa > Mollusca > Bivalvia > Adapedonta > Hiatellidae > Panopea > Panopea generosa. Next base: position 1,594,387 of record JAPMAH010000025.1, on the reverse strand, counting down.
ATGCGGAAGATGTTTTAGCTATAGTTATATTGTTCCAGACTTCCATAGCAGAATAAGAAATTGCACGTTTAAAAAGTTCAGTTTTAGCCTTAGGATACATAATGTCCTTGTTTGATATTGACCATCGATTATAGCGAGTGTTAATGGGTATCTTAATTAGGTTACATATATGAAGGTACGAACTTATTGATTGCTTTAAATACAAAAATGCCGATATGATATTTTATATTGTCGGGAAATGATAACCATCTAAGTTCTTTAAAAAGTCTTAAAGACGGTGTTTTATTTGATGCATCCAATATGAGTCTATCAGCTTTCTTCTGTATTAGTATAGGAAAGTGTACCAGTACCCCAAATAGTTTGTGAATAGTTGACTATAATACATAATTTTCCAGAATGTTGAATTTTGCTATATGTACCTATAATCATGCATGTGATTTTGTTAGGATTTAGAGCCATATTATTATTTACACACCAACTTTCAATTTTTATAACATCATTTTGTAATTTTGTTTCAGTTTGCCACAAGTGACAATCACTAACATGAATAGTAGAATCATCGGCGTACATGTCAACATTTGTAGCTTGTATCGAAATATTCTCTCCCAGGGTTTATTGCGCTACGCAACATTCACAATGTACCAAGATGTACAAGGCTCTTGCTATACTAAACCTGCAGATGATCCCTCATACATCCAACACAATTAAGATAGGGGGATTATCAAGTCCTTTTTATTTCTTCAGACAGTTTACTAAACTTTACAAAATTAATGTTAATTTTATACAATATAATGAAATCATTGCATCTGTACAATCATTCGCAAACAAAGTACAATTTTAAAAATTTTACTAGGAAAGTAGCATTACCTATTATTCCAAGTAATATTCAACCTAACCTCAAAACAAAAAACGATCACAGGACTTATACCATATTTAGATAATAATTAAAGTAAACCAACTTCGAAAATAAAATTGGAAGAAATTTATTCTATAAAAGACGAGACATGGAAGGAAATATATATAGTGCCCATATAAATATGCACAGAGCACGACATTACAGTGGTTTCAAATAAGAATCGATCATAGACTTCTTCCAACACAATCATTTCTACACAGAATAAATATAGTAGATTCTCCTCTTTGTAAATATTGCCAACAAGAGGAAACACTAATCCACATGTTATGCTCATGCTCTGAAACACAAACTCTGCTCAAGAAACTAAGTCACAGGTTGTTAACCGGCAACATTAATATACCATTATAAGAACAAACATAATATTTGAAACAATTTATCTCCTGCAGAGCTGTATTTTATTTTAGAAACTAAATACTTTATTTTAGTACTAAACGTATACACAACCAACTCAGTAATGAAGTTCTTCAAAACAGAACAAAAAAATCTTACAAATGTCTTGAATGCATTGCACTGGGAATAAACAATGTTGTATGGTGTTTAGCGTCGCTTTCAACAATATCGCGACGGTGTCTACTTGAGACAGTATTCTAGCGCTGTCACACTGGAGTATCATGCCGCAGACACGTGGTATGATACCCCACCCAGTCACATTATACTGACACCAGGCCGACCAGCCCTAGAACTGTCCTCTAACCGCTGAGCGCCAAGCGAGGAAGCTTCTTGTACCATTTTTAAAGTATTTGGTATGACACGGCCGGAGATCGAACCCACGACCTTCCGCATGCGAGGCGGACGCTCTACCACTAGACCACGCCGCGGTCCTGGGAAATAACACATTTGCAGCATTTCAAAACTATGGAAGGAATTTAAAAATATAATAAAATAATTATCTCGAACAATCAGAATACCTGCCATCCTGACTCACCCCAAGCCCCACCCGCTTAACCGAGGTACAATTAAATATAAAAAAATATCATCTTATTCAATAGCGGTTTGGAAGTTAGCAATAGGGATGAATAGATCTTTTTTTTGTCATGTAAAATATTAATTAAGCTTTAACATTTATAATGAACTATTCCCCAAGAATAATGATGACGTTTGTAAGTATAATAAACGAGAGAACGAGAGTACAGAATGAGAGCAATTTTTTATTTAGCTATACTTATATTGTAAAGTGTGCGGTTGGATGACCGACTCCGACCCGCAACACATTTATTCACGGAGTGAATAAATCGGTTACCAATAGGTAACTTGAAAAAAAAGATAGGGGGATGTATTATGTTCAAATGTTTTCAAACATGACTGTCTACTTACATTTACTTCCGGGCAAAATAATCCAACACATAAACAATTGTGAAAATATAAAATTTAATGCCGATTTGATATGAAAACTGCTATGCCGTCAGTTTGTCAATTGTGCAATATTTTAAGAATTTTGTAAAAGCAGAGAACACTTGCATGTATATCGACGTAAGGTTAAAACAGATCCGTGTTTAAGTCTAAGCATATTGATTCCACAACAGAAATGCATACTATATATACATATATGTGTAAAATTACAAACACATTTTACTTTTCATTTGTTGCGTTTGTTTATAGTGAGTAACTTTTATAAACAAGTTGTGCAAGTAAACATGGAAAATAAGATTAACGGTGTGTTAAAATCATGTGATTTCCATGGATGCATTTATTTCCAAAAAAAAATAGCAGAAATAACCTTGAGTTGGGTTGTTTGTAATTTCATTTCCCTTAACAAATCTAAAATATGTAAATGTGTCCTCCGCCGTGATCACGTGATCAAAGGCGCTATTGTGTAATGATTAGTTAAGACTGTTTACTGTTCAGAGTCATACCAAAGATCGAATCAGTGTAACTGCTTTATGTATGATCTGTTAGTCAACTGGTCCGGCTTTCTGTTTTTGAGGTCATTTGAAATGGAGTCGTACATTCCCTACCAAGTTGAAACTTTGATTATCATCAACAACGCCTCTTTCAATATCTTTGTAGTATTTTACCCGTAATCAATTCCCCAAAAAGTTATCCCAAACAAGGATATCTAACCAGCATAGAATGATCCGTAACTGTCCCCAACGCTGTATCATAGTCAAACACGTTAAGGCGGACTTATTTTTCAAGGTCGGTTTAGCTCTGGAGGAAGACTGAAGATATTTCTTAATGTCCTATGCAAAACAACAATCCCCTGTATTAGAATGGACCGATAAAGGGAAAAATCAGTGAAGTCTCTTTCTCTCGTTCTCTTCCATAAATATTTTTTATTACTTAAACTATTCACAATAAACTATTGTGTTATGTTTTCATATTTTATGCATATTTTGCCAGACTGAAATTAATACGGAACAATATGATAAAGACTATAATGGAACATAAAATAACTGTCCAGGAAGCAGATTCACACTAGCTTTAAATGCTTTTTTTCTGCATTATTGCTTCATTGTTCAATGTATTCTAAATAAATGTACTTATGTGAATAAAATATTGTTTAAACTAAAGACTGCATCCTTAATAATAACTCAGTTTTGCCACTTTTCAACTCCCACTATTTCTCCTAACGTCTCATAAACCAACGTAAATGGTTGTCTATTGACAATGAAGTATGGTGAAGTGCAGATTTTTATAATTTGTTTGACCATTTAACGTCATTTTTATGCAGTTATTGTATAAAATAAGTATTGAGTAATTTCCGTATGCATATGGAGAAATTGATCAACAATAAAGAAAGTTAGTCCGAAGTATTTTAATATGTATGTATAAATGTATCAAAATTTTTACATACACATAACACGGACTAATATAGTAGTAAACTAAAATGCTTGGACGGGTTATTATTGTGGCCGATATTACGTATATATGTATATACTGAGTTATGTCCGGTATTATTGTATGCGGTATTACGTATATATGTATATATTTAGTTATATCCGGTATTATTGTGGCCGGTATTACGTATATATGTATATACTGAGTTATATCCGGTATTACTTAGTTATATCCGGTATTATTGTGGCCGGTATTACGTATATATGTATATATTTAGTTATATTCTGTATTATTGTGGCCGGTATTTAGTATATATGTATATAATTAGTTATATCCGGTATTATTGTGGCCGGTATTACATATATATGTATATATTTAGTTATATCCGGTATTATTGTGGCTGGTATTACGTATATATGTATATACTGAGTTATTTCCGGTATTATTTAGTTATATCCGGTATTATTGTGGCCGGTATTACGTATATATGCATATACTGAGTTATATCCGGTATTATTTAGTTATATCCGGTATTATTGTGGCCGGTACTTAGTATATATGTATATAATTAGTTATATCCGGTATTATTGTGGCCGGTATCACGTATATATGCATATACTGAGTTATATCCGGTATTATTTAGTTATATCCGGTATTATTGTGGCCGGTACTTAGTATATATGTATATAATTAGTTATATCCGGTATTATTGTGGCCGGTATCACGTATATATGTATATATTTAATTATATATGTTAACATTCGGATACTTACGGACATCATCTATTAAACCCAGTAAGCAATAAAGTTTAAATTTAGATTGTTACGGCTGATATTGATATATCCCCGTATGGCACAGTGATTGTATCTATAGATTATGACCGAGGCGAACCAGTAATTATAATATGCAAAAAGGCATATCAAATCATATCATATCCCCCTTCCCCCCACCCCCGCCCCAAAATATGTTCCAACAAAATGTTAAAAGAAATATGTGTCCATACAAGGACGACGGCCGGAATTGACTGAATATATACGATTGAACATTGCCATAAGCGGAGCAGCTAATTTGCATATTATTATCACTGATCAGTAAACGTAGATATAAAACGCGATTTTAGTACGTTTAAGGGAGGCACGTCCGTTATAAAGGCACCGAATGCCATGAGGATTCACGAAGATATCTGTCATTCATCAACTTATTGTTTTTCTCTTAACTTTAGAAATATATCCAGATACTGGTTAAGCCACTGAAATAAGTACCAGATTATTATCGGATATGTAAAGCGTTTGAAGAAAAAAGTCTATGTGAATTTTTTCTGTGACATATCAAAAACAGTTCAACAAATGTAATGCTCAACTGATTTACATGTCTAGTTTTATTGGGTGTAAGAGACGTGCTACCGTCATGTAAGGGAGGTAAGTTTTCAGTGACTCTGATGATATATTGAGTTAATACTAAGTATCACACTATGATTGTCATATATTAGCGTGTTTGATATATAAACATGGTTGAAAGCATAATACGTAACGCTATGAATCTAATCAAACAAATAGTCAAAACAATGGCTAATTTAGTTAAATCCTAATAAAAGAGAAGTTATATTTGTATCATGTATTAAAATGGTAAAACGTGATAAACCACTACATATTTGTTGGGAATTCAAATATCTTTTAACTTTGGAATGATCTTGAAATTGAAAACAATTCTTGCAATTTTGGTAAAGTGACACAAAATGCTGAATTTATTTGATTTGAATGCAAGCCTTTTAATATCTCTGTCTAATATTGTTTCACACCCCAAGAAAAAACAACCTCCTAAATGCTATCAAGATGTTCAGTTGCTTTTTGTGGGGCAAGGTCACGAGGAAGTGGGGTCCGTTTTGTGGTTACAAATGAAAAACTCTTACTTTCATTTTTTTGATTCCAAGTCTCTGAAGTCAATCATCTGTACTTTGATTTTCTTTAAAATATTTTGATATTTATTCAATTTATACCAGAAAATTTCGTTCGAAAGTATATGTTATTTTGTATTGCAAAATGCCATATATATTTTGGCTATAAGTAATTTTGTTAGAACTTTGTAGCCTGACCCATATTTGGCAATAAAATATTGAATTAAAGATCATTGAAAAGCCACTGATTTGAAATACCGAAATATGTATTAATTGTATGACCGATATACTGCATATGTTAATGTCTCCGTTTATACTACGTTCTAGTAATTATAGGGTTAGGTGGTGATGCAGTATATAAATATATAACTAAATTAAGCAATATATGTATATAATTATTTTTAATCTTTGATGTGAAAAAAAAAACACATTCAAAATACAGTTGAAAATATATCATTAAAACCCAACACAATGAATATTAAAATCTTAACGCCCCATCCACACACACCATTCGAGGAATGGTGAAGAGTCATTAAAAGTGACACCATTCAGTCCATTCGTGCGTCCGTCCATCCGTCCGTCCGTCCATCAGTCAAATTGTTGATGAATAACTTTTGAATGAGTCTTTGTATCTAATAATATGTGGTATATAATTGTAAATTATAACATACATATCAAGTTTATATTGTCAACGTCTTTCAAGTTTAACAAAAATTTATGACCATTGTTCCACTTATGTTTTTGTGTGTAATATTTACTAAAATGTAAGAGTGACAGCTGTGCCGTATGGACACTGTTTAATTACTAGACTAATACTCGTTTTAGGTTTGCTTTTAAAAGTGGCATACATACACTTTTTTACTCGTCTTTCAATATTTTCTTACTTGACACTCGACTTTCTTACTCGACATTTGATTGTCTTACTCGACATTCGATCTCCTAACGCGACTGTCCTTACTCGATACTCAGTTTGTTTACTGTAAAGTTTGAAAGCATCTACCCCTTTCACAAAGAATAGTATAAATAAACTTTATCATTATAGTTTCAATGATCTTTTTAGTTCAATTTAATGGAAAGGCATTATTCAAATGTCCACTATTTTATCAATAAATTGGGTCCTCCTTGGTTGAAAATGACATTAGACCCCATTATGATATCCACATATTATCAAACTTAATTTATATGTGTTGTAAATAAAAAGCAACGCTTTGTTTCGTGTAAAATAATATTTTAATTTCATGTAGTGAGCACTGAAGTGGATTGGTCATAGATGATAAAGACGGGCCCTGTTCGATTAGTTGGTAGCATGTCTGACTGTCAATCCAGGGGTCAAAAGTTTGAATACTCGCCAGTAATCTACAACACATTCTCCGTGATGACTGATAAACGACTATCAGTCTCATTGTCATTCGTCTCTCACCACTGTTTCAAAAGAGTTATGGACAAGTCGTCCCAAAGACAAATCGTACCACATTTTGAGACTAATTTCGAGACAATTTGTCACCTACTTAAAGACAACTCGTCCCATCAAAAGACAAGTCGACCAAATTGATTATTTCTTGTACCGTTTCAAACGGGAAAGATATCAGTTAGTTAGGCAAATGAGTTTAACTGATCGTCTGTTAACAACTACCTAAAATGTATTTATTTCACTTTGATTGTGACACAAATTATTATATCAAATAACGTTCGGTGTATTCCTGGGTAGAAACAGTACTTAGCATATACGGATATAGTGTCCGTCTCACACATAACCGTGGCGGAGGATCATCAAGTCAAGGCTAATAACGTTTTCTACATTATCAATACGCCAGACTAGATAGATATATAGTTTTATACAGCATAAATGATCACTGGTCTATACAATATCACAAGCTGATATGAACATCGCAAAATGTCATTGTGTCACAAAGTTGCTGTACTTTATTACAGTGCTAATCATAATTTCAAAACATGAATAAATTATTTTTACTCCAATATTTATTAATTATTAGTTGATATGTTAAAAGATACTAAATGAAATGCTTGGAAAACTCAGTAAAGTCTAATTCTCACTGGGATCCATTAAACACGTTTAAAAACTATCCTGTAACACTAAACATAATTAATAATATATTATTCTTTGAAAATGTATCAAATAATTGAATAAAATACAACACAAATATCGTAAATTACTTTGATGTATTTGTGTGATTATTTATTATACACGCACACACAATCACGCAGATGTTGTTTTACCTTTTAGGAAAAGTATACAGTTGATGCGCATTTTATGGGAAAATAAAACAACAAATTGTTTTTAAAATCACCAACATTTGAGTAGTTAGCTACGTAGCAGTACCATGCTAAACAACTGATAATTATATATCAAACCTGTTATCCTTTTATCATAAAAAAGTATCCAAATCAAACATTTCCCACCAATATAAATACAAATTGTATAACATATACCGATGTAAATGTCAAGTTTTACATTCATACCGTACACACATTTTGCGTCCTGTATATGTTAGTAAATAACGGTATTATACCGACACATATAATATTCTGCTAAATAAAAACTAAGTATTGATAATGTTAAAACCAAATTGTTCAACATTTTGATTTATTTTGATACATTTAGATTAATGATGTATTTTTGAAATACACAAAAAGTACATTATTATACCTATAAAGGTAAATATAGGGAATATAGAAAGCTTCCCTGTTTTCATATCAGTAAGGACATTTAACATAATAATGACATGCTGTAATGAAATAAAAACATTCACTGATTAAAATAATAGTGTCACATTTTAAAGTTATAATCCTAAGCTAAAATCCGTGATCTTTACGTATACGAGGGATGATCCAGAAATAACAGGATTGAGTCTATGACTTCGGTATGTTATGTGTAAAATTAATGATACTATTCCACATGATGTCCGATCTTTAATACATGATACCTGAAAGTACCAAGACGTTTGCACAAGAAACAATGAAGTGACATATATAAAACATTGCTTGTAATAGACATGCGGGGAGCATCATCAAACACAAAAAGACATCGGTTGACGTTGTGTTACACAGTTACAATACGTATATCGGTCATTTCTCTATGTAATCTCCTTTGAGTGTAATACATTTCCCGTGCCGAGCGATCCACTAATCAAACATATACGTATACCATTCAGAGTCTAAACCAGATACTACACGATGTACCGCATAAGACAGTTCCTAAAAATAACCAAGCCTATAACCCTTCAAATCTAACTTAACGACAGTTAACACGCGTAGGTCCATAGGGGCCAAATCTGGAGAGTAGGCAGGATGTTCCACTAACCCAAAGCCAAGCAGGCCGATCTCCAGCATAGTCATCTCCGCTGTGAGGGCAGGGGTGTTGTTCTGGTGTAACACGCGTAGGTCCATAGGGGCCAAATCTGGAGAGTAGGCAGGATGTTTCACTAACCCAAAGCCAAGCAGGCCGATCTCCAGCATAGTTATCTCCGCTGTAAGGGAAGGCGTGTTGTTCTGGTGTAACACGCGTAGGTCCATAGGGGCCAAATCTGGACAGTAGGCAGGATGTTCCACTAACCCAAAGCCAAGCAGGCCGGTCTTCAGCATAGTCATTTCCGCTGTTAGGGCAGGCGTGTTGTCCTGGTGTAACACGCGTAGGTCCATAGGGGCCAAATCTGGAGAGTAGGCAGGATGTTCCACTAACCCAAAGCCAAGCAGGCCGATCTCAAGCATAGTCATCTCCGCTGTGTGGGCAGGCGTGTTTGTCTACTGTAACACACGTAGGTCCACAGGGGCCAAATCTGGAGAGTAGGCAGGATGTTCCACTAACCCAAAGCCAAGCATGCCGATCTCCAGCATAGTCATCTCCGCTGTGAGGGCAGGCGTGTTGTTCTGGTGTAACACGCGTAGGTCCATAGGGGCCAAATCTGGAGAGTAGGCAGGATGTTCCACTAACCCAAAGCCAAGCAGGCCGATATCCAGCATAGTCATCTCCGCTGTGAGGGCAGGCGTATTGTTCTGGTGTAACATGCGTAGGTCCATAGGGGCCAAATCTGGAGAGTAGGCAGGATGTTCCACTAACCCAAAGCCAAGCAGGCCGATCTCCAGCATAGTCATATCCGTTGTGAGGGCAGGGGTGTTGTTCTGGTGTAACACGCGTAGGTCCATAGGGGCCAAATCTGGAGAGTAGGCAGGATGTTCCACTAACCCAAAGCCAAGCAGGCCGATCTCAAGCTTAGTCATCTCCGCTGTTAGGGCAGGCGTGTTGTTCTGGTGTAACACGCGTAGGTCCGTAGGGGCCAAATCGGGAGAGTAGGCAGGATGTTCCACTAACCCAAATCCAAGCAGACCGATCTCCAGCATAGTCATCTCCGCTGTGTGGGCAGGCGTGTTGTTCTGGTTTAATACTACATAATCGAGGTTAACACACCGGTCTTCTCTACTGCAACTCTTGCGTTACGTCTTTACGCAGAACCTGAAGCCAAATGAGTTAATAATGTTTCTATTAACATGACAATTACGTAGCATACACTGAACATGTAATTTATTATTATCATTAAACCGTATATATATATAGCATTCTTTTCATATATAAAATACGCTCATAAGTGCTTTACAAAACAAAAAATACATACAGTGTATAAAACATAGACACATTCTTAATCATCATAAAGCCTACTTAAGAACAAATTTAACTTGGGGAAAATGGAAACTTTAAAAAAACAAAAAGAACAACAACAGAAATTAAAAAAGAAAAATGTTTAATCGCATATTAATTACTAAGAGAGTTATATCATAACAATTGATTTATTTTGTATTTCAAATGAAACTTACTTTTCCATAATACACATCATTTACAAACTGTCCTATCGGCTCTGCATGATGGAAAATCATCCCATGGCGATCGGTGAGGAAGATGTACATTTGCTTGCCGGATGTTTTGCAGACTTTCACTTTCTTAGGTATTGGCGACCATCGGGGGGATTTTGTTTTTTTTGTTTCCAAATCAAATTAATAGAGCCAAGCTTCATCTGTGATCACTATGCGATTAAATGTCAATATCAAAAGTACTGAAGATTTTATCACAACTGGTTGTCTATCAGAAGTTCTTGCAAATTATATAAATCTATGTTGTTTTTGCAACGCTAAAATATTTAGTATTGATTTTCACTATAAAAAAGCAGACTTTGTTTTAAATTTTAACATACAGATTTTCAAGATTAAATCCTTTCATGTATTATTTACATTTGAAAAATTATATTGATCTATTTGCATCTAATTTAGAAATATGTCAGCAGAAGTGTACTGATAAAAACTGAAATAACCTTCGATGAAACATGATCCCCAAACACAAGCTGCACTTTCAATGTCAATTTCCCACTTTTTACATTAAGAAACTGTTAATTAATGAATTATCTAGATATAAATGTAGTTTAAATATCATTTTAGAATTCATAGCTAAACAAGTATATGATATATATATACATTGTAATCAAATTCCGTTTGATGAAACTGTTCTAAAATATATACATTACATATGTATCTTATATATCTTCATACCATTATGCCAGCCACTTAGGCACACATATATGTGTCTATTACTTAACTTAAGTTAATGATTATGTCGAATGGTGTTAAGTATGTCAAATCCACCCAAACGTGCCAAAATCTATATGTTAATCGAGTAGTAAACCTGGAACAAATTCCGCATTCTTAAAATAGACAGCCTTAAATATTGTTTGACGACCTTCCTATCATTGTTTCTAAGACAAAACAATTTTTACTACGTAAACCTGTATAACGGTCATTGCAATCACAATGAAATCAGGTGATTCCTTTAATACGTCACAAGTGAGACATTTTAGTTTAACCAAGGCCTGTAACACAAATTAGGAAAATACATTATTTTGGTATGTTTAAACATGAATGAATTTGAATTGTGTAAATACTGTTAAAATCATCATCATACGACCTTTGCGTTTCTATATCGGTTGAGTGTGTAGCTAGAATGATTGCATACTGTCACACAGTATAGCACAGTGTTAAGTGCTTTGTTCATAATTAGGTGTGTTTCAGCAAGAGAAGCAACATATGTGGCCCCATTGTTTGTTTTAAACGGAACCAGGGTTAGGGTTAGGGTTAGGGTTAGGGTAGGGACCAATTGACGAAGATGGTCCCTTCAAATGGTCCAACTTTTGGTCTTGGTCTCTGATTGGCTAATTTTATCACATGATCATTTTGAAACCAATTATTTTGATTGGTTGTTTAAAACATGTGACATTTTCTATGTACTGTATTCCGCCATTTTGAAAGTTTATTTTGACATGAATAGTTGGAAAGCATTCAATGGACGATGATAGTGATGATTATGATGATATTGATGATGATGTTGATGATAATATTGATGATGATGATGCTGATGATGATGTTGGTATTTGAGTGATTTAAAAAGAGCCAATTTATAAGTGAACTAGTTTCTTCTGTTTTGAACAAACTACGACGATGATGATAATGATGATGATTATGATGACGATGATGAGAAATGTCATTGACATATTAAATCGAAAGATATATAAACACAAGAAATGTCCTTCTTATCTGTTCGACTGCACTTGCTATAATAAGCATTCTGTTCAATAAACGACTTATTACATCAGTTTCCAAGACCTGGCCATATATATGTATGATACATTGATATCTAGATATAGGTCCTGGCTAACCATAACCAGGTACATAGATGTGTAGGTATAGGTCCTGACTACGTTTTAATACCATGCCCGTGTTCCTACGGTAGCACTTGGGGTAAAGCAAAGTAAAAAAATGTGCCGCGGTAGTGCTCAACCTTAAAATATATTACTATTTTGACTGATTTGTATTGGTTTTCGACCCAGTTCGAGCCGCTAAGACCAGACCATATATATGTTTGATACATGGATATGGAGATATGGGTCCTGGCTACGTTTTAACATCATGCCCGAGTTCCTGCGATAGCCGTAGGGGTCAGGCCAAGCCGTAGAATGTGTCAGCGTAGCCTTGTTACATTTATTCTTGTTTTCAGAGGGTTAACCTGAGTTAAGTTTGTTACTATATATAGATTCCTTTGTTTAAAATGCCCGCGAATGAAGCTTAACCCTAACACCTTTACTAGGGTTAAGCCAAAGTGTTTGAAGTGAACCCTAACCTTAACTCACCTTAACCCACCTTAACCCAGATGGTGGTTGACATTTTGAGGACTTAACCCATACCTTAACCCTAACACCTTTACTAGGGTTAAGCCAAAGCGTTTGAAGTTAACCAAGACATAACCCGAAGTGTTTGAACTTAACCCAGACATTAGCCTTTACTCGGAGTTTAACCCCGATGACCTCGGAGATTTGGCCGAGTTAACTCCGACCTTAACCCACCTTAACCCAGATGCTGGTTGCCATTTTGAGGACTTAACGGATACCTTAACCCTAACACCTTTACTAGGGTTAAGCCAAAGTGTTTGAAGTGAACCCTAACCTTAACTCACCTTAACCCACCTTAACCCAGATGGTGGTTGACATTTTTAGTACTTAACCCATACCTTAACCCTAACACCTTTACTAGGGTTAAGCCAAAACGTTTGAAGTGAACCAAGACATAACCCGAAGTGTTTGAACTTAACCCAGACATTAGCCTTTACTCGGAGGTTAACCCCGATGATCTCGGAGATTTGGCCGAGTTAACTCCGACCTTAACCCACCTTAACCCAGATGCTGGTTGCCATTTTGAGGACTTAACGGATACCTTAACCCTAACACCTTTACTAGGGTTAAGCCAAAGTGTTTGAAGTGAACCCTAACCTTAACTCACCTTAACCCACCTTAACCCAGATGGTGGTTGACATTTTGAGGACTTAACCCATACCTTAACCCTAACACCTTTACTAGGGTTAAGCCAAAGTGTTTGAAGTGAACCAATACATAACCCGAAGTGTTTGAACTTAACCCAGACATTAGCCTTTACTCGGAGGTTAACCCCGATGACCTCGGAGATTTGGCCGAGTTAACTCCGACCTTAACCCACATGCTGGTTGCCATTTTGAGGACTTAACGGATACCTTAACCCTAACACCTTTACTAGGGTTAAGCCAAAGTGTTTGAAGTGAACCCTAACCTTAACTCACCTTAACCCACCTTAACCCAGATGGTGGTTGACATTTTGAGGACTTAACGGATACCTTAACTCTAACACCTTTACTAGGGTTAAGCCAAAGCGTTTGAAGTGAACCAAGACATAACCCGAAGTGTTTGAACTTAACCCAGACATTAGCCTTTACTCGGAGGTTAACCCCGATGACCTCGGAGATTTGGCCGAGTTAACTCCGACCTTAACCCACCTTAACCCAGATGCTGGTTGCCATTTTGAGGACTTAACGGATACCTTAACCCTAACACCTTTACTAGGGTTAAGCCAAAGTGTTTGAAGTGAACCCTAACCTTAACTCACCTTAACCCACCTTAACCCAGATGGTGGTTGACATTTTGAGGACTTAACCCATACCTTAACCCTAACACCTTTACTAGGGTTAAGCCAAAGCGTTTGAAGTGAACCAAGACATAACCCGAAGTGTTGGGTTAGGGTTAGGGTTAGGGTAGGGACCAATTGACGAAGATGGTCCCTTCAAATGGTCCAACATTTGGTCTTGGTCTCTGATTGGCTAATTGTATCACATGATCATTTTGAAACCAATTATTTTGATTGGTTGTTTAAAACATGTGACATTTTCTATGTACTGCATTCCGCCATTTTGAAAGTTTATTTTGACGTGAATAGTTTGAGTGACATTACAATAGTTTTTTGTTTTGATTTTCATTATGAAAAATATATAGGAGTGTTTTTGAAAAAGTTTGTGAATTATAAGGATATAGAAAAGGTATTTCCTTTATGTGAATATGATTTTTGAAAATGTTTTTGCTTATTCAAAAAATATAATTTAGATATGAATGTTTATCTGTCGTTGCAAGCATTCAATGGACGATGATAATGATGATTATGATGATATTGATGATGATGATGCTGATGATGATGTTGGTATTTGAGTGATTGAAAAAGAGCCAATTTATAAGTGAACTAGTTTTTTCTGTTTTGAACAAACTACGACGATGATGATAATGGGTTAGGGTTAGTTTCTTCTGTTTTGAACAAACCACGACGATGATGATAATGATGATGATAATGATGATGATTATGATGATGATGATAATAAAATCTGATAGGAAAGATAATGTGATGATGCCGATGATGATGGCTTTTATGAAATTGTTTGTTATTCCAAATTATTTCGTCTGTCTTGTGCGAACTGCTACAATGATGATGATGATCATCATCATCAAATCTAAGGAAAGATGATGATGATGATGATGATGATGATGATGATGATGATGATGGTATTTTTTAGAATGAGTTTATGTTTGTTCTTATTCGGTCAGGTGGATTCGGAACCGTCTTAAATTTTTGTTACATTTAATCGTGTTTTCATAGGGTTGACTTGAGTAAAGTTTGTTACTAAATATAGATTCCTTTGTTTACAAAGCCCGCGAATTTAGCTTAACCCTAACACCTTTACTAGGGTTAGCCCGAAGTGCTATAGGTGAACCCAGTCATTACCCTTTATTCGGAGGTTAACCCAGATAACCCCGGACATTTGCCCAGTTAACCCTAACCTTAACCCACCTTAACCCAGATGCTGGTTGACAATTTGAGGACTTAACCCATACCTTAACCCTAACACCTTTACTAGGGTTAAGCCAAAGTGATTGAAGTGAACCAAGACATAACCCAAAGTGTTTGAACTTAACCCAGACATTACCCTTTACTCGGAGGTTAACCCCGATGACCTCGGACATTTTGCCGAGTTAACTCACCTTAACCCACCTTAACCCAGATGCTGGTTGACATTTTGAGGACATAACCCATACCTTAACCCTAACACCTTTACTAGGGTTAAGCCAAAGTGTTTGAAGTGAACCCTAACCTTTACCCCAAGTGTTTGAAGTTAATCCAGACATTACCCTTTACTCGGAGGTTAACCCACACATTACCATTGCCTCGGAGGTTAACCCAGACATTACCCCAAGTATTTGAAGTTTTTTCAAACATAACTCTTCACTTGGAGATTAACCCAGATGACACTGACATTTTGCCAAGTTGACCTCGACCTTTATCTAACCCTTAACCAGTGGCTTAACTGACAGTAACCCACTTCCTATTTTTTAGAAAAAAAAAAGTAACCCACGGTTATCTAGTTTGATAACTTATAAAGCGTCAACTCGCATTTTTTTTTTTGACAATTGGATCTAGTACTTTGAAGTAAGTTTTTTTGTTTCTAATGTAATTCGTATGTGATACAGACCTTATTTTTGTAGTGTTTGCAATTGAGGGTTATACCATGACCCTGTAAATTGTTTCACTGTTACTCCTAACCCTGATCCTGACCGTAAGTACTATTGTTTCAGGTATGACAGAGTCAAAAGAGATAGTAACGGATGTATTGAGTGAAGTTGTTTACGAAAGTGTCGACATTGCAGTCATGTTTCAGAAAGGACATTGTTCCCCCCGCTCCGACAAAGCTGATAGATGTTTGCTCCAGGTGGTTTGCAAGGATGATGTTTCCTATGATCAGCATGTAAAGGATATGGAGGAGAAAGATTGTTGCTGTGTTAAATGCAAGTCTATTAAGATAGCTGTTCATGATACACTACCCAAAGGTCAGTGTAAAGTGGAAATGCATTGTGCTTTGAAGCGTTGTTTATTTGATATCATCAGTGAAACTTGTGCATTGGCTTACTCCGATGCAACGTTTGATATGTCACTGAGACATATCCGGAAAGATCTGCATGAAGCATTGGAAGTGGTAGATGAGAAGCTGGAGTTATGTGACCTGTTAAAAGTGGACAGTCCTTAGTAGCATTGATATCACTTTTGAGATTGTTATAAGAAATTGTTTTGACGTGAATAATTGGATTGACATTACAACAGTTTTTTGTTTTGATTTTCCAAAAAAAGTTAGTGAATTATAAGGATATAGTAAAGGTATTTCCTTTTTGTGAATATGATTTTTGATAATGTTTTTGCTTATTCCAAAAATATAATTTAGATATGAATGGTTATCTGTCTTGCAAGCATTCAATGTACGAAGATAATGATGATTACTATGATACTGATCATGATGTTGATGATAATATTGATGATGATGATGATGATGATGATGATGATGTTTGATTCTTATTTGCAAAATCTTGTAATAAACATGAAAAAATCAAGTTGTTTTCATTACTACACGCATTGTTACTAAAATACATTTCTTTGTTCAATTTTGGCGCGAAATAAAAGAAAAGCCATGTGCTAATCCTACCCTTACTCAGAACCCCTTACCCATCTTTACCTCCTAACCTGATGTTAACTCTTGCTATAATTGAACATTACCAACCTTACCCTAGCTTACCCTGATGCTTACCCTTACTCATAAGCTTACCCTACCTTACCCAAGCTTACTCTAACGTACACTTGCTATAATAGAACCTTACCAACCTTACCGTAGCTTACTCAGATGCTTTCCCTTACTCCTAAGCTTACCCTACCTTATCCTAAGTAATTCTGGGTGTAACAGTACGTTGCCTTACTCTTGGTACTAATGAAGGTTACGTGCTTTACCTGACACCAAGTAAATTTACTACATGGATATTGAAATCTGATTACTCTTCACCCCTTACCCATGTTAACCTGCAAACCTCATGTTAACCCTGTGTATACCCTAGCTTACTTAAGCTTACACTTGCTATAATTGAGCCTTACTTGCCTTACCCTTGATAACCCCGAAGCTTACCTTTACTCCGAAGCTTACCTCGGTGCTTATCATAGCTTACTTTAGCTTGTTATTGCTATAATTGAAACTTACCTAACTTACCCTTGATAACCCTAGTGCTTACCCTTACTCCTAAACTTACCCCGGTGTTTACCCTACCTTACTCTAGGTTACTGATGCTTTAATTATTCCTCAATTACCCACTTATCTAGTTCATCTTACCCACCTTACCTAGTTGATATGTAACCACTAACCCTCAATTATTCGCTTACCCAGTACCTCTTCTTCATCTTTGCAGTATTTCAAGAAAATGGATTTGTCCGATGATGAAGGATTTGCAGACGTGTTGGAAGAGAATAAAAGTTTCATAGAGAACTGGATTGGTTATGGAAATAATGAGAAATTTCTTAATAGGGATAGTCCTGTATTTGTTCGTGGCTCCACCGCTACCTCTATTGAACAAGAAGTTTTTATTCAGCATGAAACAGACGTAGATGGATGTGTCGTGGAATTGAGAAGATGGAACGGCTTACGAATACCTGTAAGATTTTTAACAGTTTGTAATAACATTCGTCCAGTGTATTCCGTTCTTAGGAAGCATGTAAACTTATCTCACTTTTCTGGCACTCAGATGTCAAACTTTCGCAGTAGTGTTGGCTTTCAACTGTTTTACGAGCAAGGATGGGAAGGCTGGGTAGCTATAATTCCCCGTGTGGGTGTTAAAAGTAATGATGCTTTGAACGGTACTGCGTTTAAGGATTTGTCGGTGAAATACTTTGACTCTATCCGTGTTAAATTTCGAGAAAACCTGTTTCATGTAAAAGAAAGTGTTCGAAGAACATTGTCAAAGAATGATATGAATGCTATGAAAAGGTTATTTGTATTACCTGATGACAGCCAGATAGTTATGACTGAATTTGACAAAGCAATTAATGCAGCTGAAATCGACAGGCGATTCGAAGTGATCAATTTTTGTTTTAGGTTTGGTGAGAAATCTAGAAACGGAGTTTCTTTGGAAATCTTTTCTCTGGAAGATATCATTCGGGTTAGTGTGCACTGTGCTGTAAATCTTTTTTCGGATGAAATAGAACTGATGTGGTCTTCAGCCGGAGTTCAATCATTGGTGGAAAACAGGGGTAGTTTAAGCAGTTGTTTATCTTTCCGGGATTGCGTTTGCTATCAAAGCAACCTGGATGGGAAATCATTAGATGTATCTAAATACCTACGGAAAGTATGTTTACACCCAGAAAAGATGCGTTTCGTGCAGTTATATGTAGACACCCCACATTTAAAACCGAATACAAGATTTCATCCTGTTTCGGGTTGTATTGCTACCGGGATGGTACTCCCTAAAGAAACAGGTCAAGCATTCAAAAGAGACGCCGATAAATACATTTCATGTTTGGACAGCAATTTCAGTTTAATGGATATCGCACGATGTCGGATTGAGTATGTTTGCGAAGTGACTGATTTGAAAGAAAGTATTGTCGTAACCGACTGTTTGAACTTAAATAATCTGTTTCTCCTTCTCTCTGAGAAGCCAATGTTAGTTCCGCTTCCCTTAGGAACTACAGAATTGATTAAGAATTTAGGTTTGTGGATCACTTCATCACTTCGAAGGTTAGAAAACAAGTTTTTAAGAACCGGTAATGTTGAAGCTGTGTGGAAAGCGTTTCAGTTAGAATTAGCTGCCGAAAAGATATTATGGGGTCGTCCTTTTTGTCTGCGAAGTAGGAATTATTCTGTGAATCTTGGACCTGGAGATTTAATTCCAAGTCGCAGCCTTACCGACTTTTTGGGTTTTTTATCTTTGGACCGATGGAGTTCTTGTATGGTAAGAGATGAATCAATACCTTCAGTTGAAATATGGACATCATCAAAAGAAGTTGGACGTAAGATATATAGAAGTGTGGGGATACACGATGTTTTGTCAAGCGGTCCATGTGTTGTCGGCCGTCGTTTGATACACGTGCTGCTGATGGACTTGTATGAAGCATCTCAAACGTCTAAATTCTTACGGTATCAAGATTTTAAGGCGGACTTATTTAGTGATGTTACTGCTAATTTGAAAGTGAATGGTTCTATTACATCTGGACAGTTAGTTTCTCTTCTGTCCAGAAAGAGGCGAACTCATGCAAGTATGGTCTTTGAAAGTGTCTCCAACCTAATAGTGGTATCCGGACATGAACTATCGACTGTGTTAAAAGCAGGCTTTCAAGAGGTAAAGTTAAAGTATTTTCCAGCATTTCAAAATTATGATAAACACGGGAACGCAGTTTTAAACTGGAATCGTCTTTCGGGAGTTTGGAAAGTGTTGGATTCCGAGGATAGTAGTGCTATTATAAATAAGGCTCCGCTGGTACTTTCCAGTCTAGTCGTAGGAGAACTGTCAAGGCAAATTTAGTTTATGCAACCCGATTGAGAGATCGTGTCAGTTTTCCATGGATCTCAGTTTGCAACAGAAAACTATCCCATGAAAATCTTGACGAGACAAAGCTCATCGAGGTATTGACTTTTCTGTCTTGTATTGCAATGATTATGAATGGCTGGTATGTTAATTACGAACAGTTACAGAAACTGAAGACGGAATTACCCATAAGTCAGGCAAAATTGAAAGGCTTAGAGCTACAAAGTCACATGTTACTATCAAAGTTTAATAAGTTTCCATTGTATAGACTGCACGCAACTATTCCATTTCAATTGTGTTCAAAGCCGGTCGTTGAAAGTCTGTCCAAGAATATTGCTGACGAACGTGAAGTAGGCCTGACAGATGAAAGCAATAGCCGGCAGTTCGACATTGATTCGGTTCAGAATCGTATAAATGAAACAGAAGATGAAAGAAATGTTGTCGTTAAAAGGACCCCTTTATGTTTACCATTCATTGTAGGGCAAAAACGCCGATGGGAAGCAGCAGAATTAGAAACCTTGCATGTATTATGTACTGACCGTGATGAAACCGTGAAAATGAAATATGAAAGATATAAGAAAGATTGTGTATCAAGAGATATTGCAGCACGGACATTTCTAGCTTTCAAATGAAAGGTCGCAAGAATAGAGTAATGAAGAATTTAAACATTCCTCGTGAATGAGTGACTTTTGAACACATCGGAATGCATATTGTTTTGTTAATGACTATGCCTGAACAGTAACCCTTAGATAAAATATGTGTTATCAGATGTTGACTATGTACATTATATCTATGTTATTATATCTGTTATATCTATGTTATTATTGAATGATGATAATAATGATGATGATGATTAATATAATGATGATGTTTGTCTGATTATTACAGTGTGGCCATACAGTGTGATTACATTTCTTTCAAAACTGTAGGGGTGTTATATTAATATGAACTAAGCCATTGCCTCTCTTGGGGTCGAACTTCAATTTTATAAGTACAGTAAACAAACAAATACTAAATACACTTTATAGTACATGTATTATATGTTTAGGATAACATTGCAGATGTTTCCATTATATATTTAATATGTATTATGTTTATCATAAATAAATCACTTACTATATGATTGAAACTTTATTCAAGGAACTATATCTCTAATTCCTTGGTTTGCAAAACAAAATCAAACGTTATAAGCATCATAAATGGTAGTGCGACATATTGCACATCTGTAAGAGCCTTTAAAAGTTTTTTTTTTATTTTGCGTCTCCCGAATTATGGACAGCAGATAATAAAGAAGCTGTCCATTCACGCCTTATTTAATCAAGCTACATAAATGGATGCTGGTCACAAAATACCTTTTGACGTGGGTCGTGTTTCTTCGGTTATAAATGTTTCTTGCATAATATAAATGTCACAGTGTGTACCTAAACTGTTAGGAGAGAAACATATGTCAACTGTCTGGTTAGCTCAGTCGGTAGAGCACTTGACCTGTAAGTGAAAGGTCCCAAGTTCGAGTCTGCAATGGTGCATATTTTTCTTGCCTTATAACATAAACATAATACATGTCTATACCATAGTTTACACTGAGCAGATAGCCAGTATGTATTGTTACTAGGGTTTCAAAACAATTTCAAAACAGACCTAGAAGACAAAGGAATCAATCACAGTGCAGCCACCGTCCTTTTGTAAGTAACCTTAAATTTCTCACAAAATGTTTTTAGACTACCAGAGCGAAGATTGATCTGATAACTTTGGCAATGAGAAGTGAAGTAAATGGTTATTTAAAATAAACACTATGGACAACTCTGCCACAGAAAGAACCATTTGTATAATTCAAAACACCAGACATTCATACTGTATTCAAGCATAAATAGAGTTCTTGCAGTTTAAATGTTAAAATATGACTTAACCAAATGTATATTTCTGGACAAATGTTGGAAACGTCTAGGACACAGGACTAAACTAAAATTTAAGAGAAGTCTCTGGTCATGGAAGTAATTTGAACCTCCATCTCCCATGTACCAAGAAAAAACAACAGCATTGTGCATGACTGCATACATAAACCAACACATTTACTTAAGTTCCCAAATTAGCAGTTGAGGTATCCAAATATATATGAAATATACAATCTGGACATAGGTTCCCTTCAGTTCTTGTCCAGACACTTCTACCATCTGGTTGTAATACTTAACAAGACAAACAAAATAGACAAAAAATATAGATCATGTATGATTCTAAACTGCAGTCCACGGAAAATATACTTTTCGAATGTGAGGCAGTCAGAAAGAGTAAGCATAAGTTAGTAGCATTTTGTCCATACAGCAGCAAACATTATAAAAAAATATACATTTTTAAAAGAGAATAATTTCATTAAAAAATAAAACAGACATTTCTTTTTTCACCATATCTAAGCCATCTCTTTTCATGTTGTTCGCAACTGCTGGGATTCGAACCCAGAACTTCTACAGAAGTGTAGATGTGTTTGCCAGTTACACCACAGAAGCATATCATGTTGTTCTAAGATAATGGACTTAAATATTTACCAAATCAAATTATGTAAATTAATAGAAATTAATATTTAAAATAGCCCAAATTTCTATTAATAAAATGCACTCTTGTAACACAGCACTACATGTTTGTTTTCTAATACTTTATACATGTAGTATAATAACAAATTTTGTGAAATGCACGGGTTTGAGATTTTTTAACAAAACTCGACGCCATCTTGTCAGGCTCGTCAAGACCTTTCCAACGATATCCAACTTGAAAAAATCGGACCGGAAATAGCCTGTCGGCTCAGGTTCGACCCCTTTTTGGACCCCCAGCTGACCGGATCTCGGTTGGGAGGAAGGCTCTAGCGGCTAAACGGATTGAGTTAGCTATATGGTTCAAAGACAAAAGTTGCTCAGAATTAAATTCTCTACAACATATGTGAAGATGAACCCATTGCACGTGGCTCTCAGAATCGCGCACGTGCCAGGGTGACCACCTCAGTTCTAGGCCACGGAACGACCTTGACCGGGTGCCCTCGGATCAGTGAGGTACGGCAACCTCAAGATCTATTCAATACCTACCCAACGACACCCAAATTATCAAATTCCGACAAGAATTGGCCTCTGGGCAGGGGCTTGAACTTGGCACCTCATAATTGACAAATATAACGAATTTAGTTTAATTTATTTGAAGTGCACGGGTATGCGAGGGACGCGTTTCTGACTTAACGGAGAAAGATAGCTTATCACTATAAGAACAAATGTTGCTTAGAATGGAATTCTCTACAACATATATCAACATGACTCTGATGCACGTGCTCCTAATTTTCTGGCACGTGCTACCATTTGACCTAAGTTTGAGGACCGCTGGCGACCCCTGGCGGCCATTTTTATTTAAAAATTTTGGCACCAACCTCAAGAGCTTCTCAAAACCTGTCATACCATGTGCCCTGGTTAAAACCCCCCCAAGAATGACGTCAGTGGCGGGGTTTGAACACGGTACCCCCATTCCCGCCATGCACATGACGGCACGGGCGCGTTTCTGGCGAAACGGTGTTAGATAGCTTATTTGTTAAAGAACAAAAGTTGCTAAGAATCGTTAGATCTACAATACATGTGAATATAAATCCATACCTAGTGTTATTTAATTTTTCCGCCGCCCATAAGTCTCCAACCCGGAATTTGGACCCACTGGCGCTGCCTAGCAGTGGAGACATTGGACCATTTAGGTATCCAGAACCCTAGATCTCATCAATACCTACAAAATGATACCAAGTTCAACAAAATCGGTCAAGGAATGAACTGTTGGCAGCGATTTGAACATGCACTTTTGGACAACAAGTCACGGCATTTCATGTTTTTTCACAAGTCAAAGTTCACCATTTTCAACAAGTTCCACAGACCTTAATATTGGGTCTACAATTCTGATTTTGGTACCATTCTTTAGCGGAACATGTGTAGGTTCTGTTTTTTACAACAAATAATTTCTAAAAATTCATTAACGACCCGTGCGGCACGTGCATACATGATACCTAAGCGCTAAAATACATTTTAATTATACTATTTTTGCTGTAGCGCACGGGGTTCGAACATGCATGGGTGGCTGCTGGTACTCGTTCAATTCGTACAGGGGACATCTATGCTCACTCTGGTACCCAGTTTTATGGGTTCCGATAAGTATTTTCGAAAAAATCGCATACCGGCAAAAATGATTTTTTTTTAATTTTTCACCATGTTCCACGCATCCCCGGCGCCTTATTCCTGGCACTAGGGAGGTGATTTTTACATCATTCCTTAGCGATTACCAATGCCTACAGCCCCCATAATCAAACACATCATATACTACGGCTATTGACCTGTCCGGCAGGCCCAAACATGGTCCAGAAATAGTGATTTTTGGCTTGAAAGTCCGAACGTTTTTTCGGCATGGTTTGACCCGTTCCCCAGAGGTCATTAGCCCGATTTCAAACTTTAACCCGGGTTTTCTGCAAGGTTTATGGTCAGATAAAGCCATTGGTGTAAGAAAAATAATGCTAAACCATACACTTAGCGATTTAGGGTCATTTGAAATTAAGGAAAATCTGGGTTTTTGGCCATTTTCTGACCAAAAACAGCCGTTTTTCATCAATTTCAACACGCTCCAAATTCTTTATTATTTCACATAAACGGCTGATTTTGGTATCATTATTTAGAGAAAAATGTATTCTTTCTGGATACTACAACCAATACTTTTCAAACCTTTGTCCTTGACCCGTGCGCCACGTGCACGCATGTACACACTAAATATGTCTAAAAATTGTTTCTGTGACCACGGGGCTGATTTTCACTACATAATTTAACATATTTTTTATCTACACAATCCACACAAAAAAGTTGAAAAATATCAAATATTTGACCTTTTGAACTTTGACCAAATAATATTAATTAATTAGGTTAACATTTTTTTCTGACTAAACTATAAATCCTAGCTTATAGGTCAAAGAACAATTAATGTTTAGAATAATAAGCTCTACAATATACATAATATACGACCATGACCCCGCCACCAGAAGCACGTGCTGACCCGTGCACCTAACCCTAAACTTAACCCTATAGGGGTTTTGATGGTGGGAAAATGACCGGCTTGACTTCCCCTTTCCAATGATAGCACTGAAACCCTAAACCCAGGCTAAATGAATGAACCCAAGTCCCAAACCCCAAAATGGGAAACAAAATGGCCGCCAGGGATACTTTCATCAAAAAGTTGAAAATTCCTGTCAGCAGGTAAGTCAGACCCTCTGACACCTATGGTAACTTTTTTACCAAAAACCCCAACCCAGTTTCTTACCTTAACTCACCCTAAAATTCAGTAAAAACATCATTTAAGTTGACCTCAGATGACCTTGACCTATAAAGAAGAGTTTAGAAATCCAAAGTCTATGGAGGGACAATTTCATCACTCAGGGACAATTTCATCAACGCCGGGGACATTTTCATCAAATGTTGGGGACAATTTCATCAACAGGGACATTTTCATCAAAATGTGAGGGACATTTTCATCAGATAACCGTCACCCAGGTGATTACTGAAAAGAACAGTGATACGTACAGATAGGCAATGTATGCGAGTAAAGTCCCAAATGAAGAAACAGTCTGTTTGGGCATTTCGTAAAGTGTTTGTTATTAAAGAAACGTCTACCCGTTGGCCATCTTATTATGAAGATGTTCACCCTTGCACCACGTTGAGGTCGGTAGACTTGGCAAGGGGGCGGAACCAGTTGATTACCGGTCCCTGATCAAGTAGAATCAAGAGCTCAACAAAATCACACGAGCTAATCAATTAAATAAACAGTGAAGAACAAGAATAAGAAAAAGAAGTAGAAAAAGTTTGCACTAAACAGCGGCAGCCTCCCCATCGGGTGGCTGTCTCTGTTCAGTAGTTGCCTCCGGGGATGCAGGTGGTTGAGGTGGGCTGCGCGGCAGTGGTTCGACCTCTTCAAACATCTTGAAGTCAACCGGGCCTTCGGTTAAAAACTCGACAACCCGGTTGGCTTCATTCTGGTCGAAGAACCCGAATCCCAATAACCCGTAAACCTCCACCTCAAACGCGTCCATCGCCCAGGAAGCGACAAAAGAATCCAGTAGGGGGAAATCCCTTCTGGCCACAAAAATGAGCGTGTTCGGAGAGTCCATGCTCATAGAGTGAGAAGCAGACAAACAATGAATGAACTGACGTGTCACAAAATTTACTAATGCTTGTTTAAACCAATCAGGAGGCCACGAGTTCAAATTTCAGCCAATGAAAAGACGACGCAAGAACAAAGGAATGTATATTTAGTAACAAAGTTTACTTTCGTTAACCCTTCTGTATGTTTGAAGTGAACCCTAACCGATACCCCAAGTGTTTGAACTTAACCCAGACATTATCCTTTACTCGGAGGTTAACCCCGATGACCTCGGACATTTTTCCGAGTTAACTCCGACCTTAACCCACCTTAACCCACC
>JAPMAH010000025.1:1531013-1567593 GCA_029582155.1 Panopea generosa | reverse complement strand
CATTACACAAATGATTTTGTTAAATGTATCACATGAAGGTATTTTTATAAGATTAGGTACAATGCAGGCATAAATAAATATAGCACAAAAATAATCACAGTGGCCCCTTATTTTTAAAAAAGTACAGTATGTACAATATGATACATGCCTGGATTCAGGAATCACGTTAAAAATCACATAGATACATGATATTTGTAAACTATTAACCTTAAAATTGTTTTGGTAAAATAACTATGTTATTCTTTTTTGTTGGTGAAAATTTAGGCCAGTCTTCCTCAACTGGACCTGGAAATTGGTCCACCTCTTTTCCTACGCTTATATCAATGGCTATGTAAGCATCTGCGGAGCAATCATGATATCATGAAAATGTATGAAGTTTTAAAAAATGGAAAGACTTTCGCAAGAGCTGGAATTCCCATTTGCGCTTTACCAATAAAGGCATCCAGTTGTAGCTGTTCAGCTTGCACACTATGGACATACTTTATAGAACAAAGTAAGGTCTAGTGATCACAGATGTGACAAAAGATCAACTTCCGTAATCCAACATTGTCTGTGCTCATTCGTCTCCATTTAGATATAAAAATAGGAAAATGAATATATAATTGATATATGGTTTATTAAATTTTACTTTTCACAAGATTGACACACGGGTGAGCATTTAAAGAAAAGAACACTTGAAAATCCAAGTATTTAAAGTACAGATAGCTTGGCTTAATATTTATGTACACGGATTCCTGATGAAAATGGTATTATTGTGGCGTTTAGTTTAGTTTAAACATTTATAAAAATGACCTAATACACCGTCGACAATATATTGTTCTTGTTCGATTAGATGCATTTATAAGAAACATGAACAAATTGAAATTCGACGACATAGGTTCCCATTTGCGTATGATCGATTTGGCGGTGAAAAAACTGCCAAGATTGATCATGTTGACATAAGCAGGACTATGCTTAAGCTTGATCATGTCGACATAAGCAGGACTATGCTAAAGCTTAATCATGTCGACATAAGCCGGACTATGCTAAAGCTTGATCATGTCGACATAAGAATGACTATGCTAAAGCTTGATCATGTTGACATAAGCAGAACTATGTTAAGGCTTGATCATGTCGACATAAAGCAGGACTATGCTAAAGCTTGATCTTGCCGACATAAGCAGGACTATGTTAAAGCTTGATCTTGCCGACATAAGCAGGACTATGCTAAAACTTGATCTTGCCGACATAATCAGGACTATGCTAAAGGTTGATCATGTCGACATAAGCAGGACTATGGTAGAGCTTGATAATGTCGACATAAGCAGGACAATGCTAAAACTTGATCATGTCGACATAAGCTGGACTATGCTAAAGCTTGATCATGCCGACATAAGCAGGACTATGCTAAAACTTGATCATGCCGACATAAGCAGGACTATGCTAAAGCTTGATCATGCCGACATAAGCAGGACTATGCCTAAAGGTTGATCATGCCGACATAAGCAGGACTATGCTAAAGCTTGATCTTGCCGACATTAGCAGGACTATGCTAAAGCTTGATCATACCGACATAAGCAGGACTATGCTAAAACTTGATAATGTCGACATAAGCAGGACTATGCTAAAGCTTGATCTTGCCGACATAAGCAGGATTATGCTAAAGTTGATCATGTCGACATAAGCAGGACTATGCTAAAGCTTGATCATACCGACATAAGCAGGACTATGCTAAAACTTGATAATGTCGACATAAGCAGGACTATGCTAAAGCTTGATCTTGCCGACATAAGCAGGATTATGCTAAAGTTGATCATGTCGACATAAGCAGGACTATGCTAAAGCTTGATCATGCCGACATAAGCAGGACTATGTTAAGGCTTGTCCATGCCGAAATAAGCAGGACTATGCTAAAGCTTGATCTTGCCGACATAAGCAGGACTATGCTAAAGCTTGATCTTGCCGACATAAGCAGGACTATGCTAAAGCTTGATCATGCCGACATAAGCAGGACTATGGTAAAGCTTGATCATGCCGACATAAACAGGACTATGCTAAAGCTTGATCATGCCGACATAAGCATGACTATGCTAAAGCTTGATCATGCCGACATAAGCAGGACTATGCTAAAGTTGATCATGTCGACATAAGCAGGACTATGCTAAAGCTTGATCATGCCGACATAAGCAGGACTATGTTAAGGCTTGTCCATGCCGAAATAAGCAGGACTATGCTAAAGCTTGATCTTGCCGACATAAGCAGGACTATGCTAAAGCTTGATCATGCCGACATAAGCAGGACTATGCTAAAGCTTGATCATGCCGACATAAGCATGACTATGGCTAAAGCTTGATCATGCCGACATAAGCATGACTATGCTAAAGCTTGATCATACCGACATAAGCAGGACTATGCTAAAGCTTGATCATGCCGACATAAGCAGGACTATGCTAAAGCTTGATCATGCCGACATAAGCAGGACTATGCTAAAGCTTGATCATGCCGACATAAGCAGGACTATGCTAAAGCTTGATCATGCCGACATAAGCAGGACTATGCTAAAGCTTGATCATACCGACATAAGCAGGACTATGCTAAAGCTTGATCTTGCCGACATAAGCAGGATTATGCTAAAGTTGATCATGTCGACATAAGCAGGACTATGCTAAAGCTTGATCATGCCGACATAAGCAGGACTATGTTAAGGCTTGTCCATGCCGAAATAAGCAGGACTATGCTAAAGCTTGATCTTGCCGACATAAGCAGGACTATGCTAAAGCTTGATCCTGCCGACATAAGCAGGACTATGCTAAAGCTTGATCATGCCGACATAAGCAGGACTATGGTAAAGCTTGATCATGCCGACATAAGCATGACTATGCTAAAGCTTGATCATGCCGACATAAGCAGGACTATGCTTAAGCTTGATCATACCGACATAAGCAGGACTATGCTAAAGCTTGATCATACCGACATAAGCAGGACTATGCTAAAGCTTGATCATGCCGACATAGCAGGACTATGCTAAAGCTTGATCTTGCCGACATAAGCAGGACTATGCTAAAGCTTGATCATGCCGACATAAGCAGGACTATGGTAAAGCTTGATAATGCCGACATAGCAGGACTATGCTTAAGTTTGATCATGCCGACATAAGCAGGACTACGTTAAGGCTTGTTCATACCGACATAAGCAGGACTATGCTAAAATCATCTAGCCTGGCTAGACAGACGGAATGATGTTGTTGCGGTTGTATGGTGTATAGCGTCACTATTAATATTGGACGACATTTTAAGCCCATGTCACACTGGAGTACCATGCCGCAGACACATGGTATGATACCCCACATAGTCACATTAAACTGACACCGGACCGACCAGACCTAGAATTATCCTCTATATGTTACGTGCACAGCCAGATGGAATGAAAGTCAAAATTAGAAAGCAACTTTTACACACTATCAATAAAGGTATGAACTAATTTAAAGTTAAAGCTATTTAATTATCACACCGTACTTTTACTGATTTTCGATAATATTCAATATTATAGAACATAGAACACAATTGACCTGACTCAAAAGCCATTATCGCCCAACCCTCTGGCCACGTGACACAAGAGCTACTATCGCCCCGCCCTTTGGCACGTGACGTTGTTAAGAGTCCGCCCTGTGGCCACGTGACGCAAGAGCTACTATCGCCCCGCCCTATGGCCACGTGACGTTGTTTATCCAAGCTAATACAATATAATACAATGTGGTGTTTAATTAGAGACCGTTATTTTGTCTAGGGAAAATGGCCGCGTAGCAACCAATATCGATCGCTGATTGGATTATCAACGTGTTTGATTCACAGTTCGCGTTTAATCAGTTGTCAAGAAGACAGGATAAACGTCGAATTATTAAACTTGTACACTATAAATAAAAACTGAATAATGGTATTTCAAATGAATCGATGGATATCCCACACAACGTGTTTTCATTATCTTATATTATCTAACTTGACTTTACTAAGTACAGCTGCACATTTATTTGCATGAATATGTATAATAAATTTTAAATTAAATGTAATGTTATATAATCTATCCATATGCAAGATCCAATACTAGTATGTATTGAAATAAAATATTGTAGTATAAACTTTGTTGAAAGCTTAGATAATATTGTATTTTATCTTAATGAATATAATCGTAATATATTTTGTATTTTGAACTGATTTATTTCCCTTTAGCAAAAGCTGATCCTCACATACACGATAACATCTATAATCATTTAAGTAAAAGCAATTCAAAATAATAATTCGTCAAATGTGTGCATAATGTTGCACAAATGTGTTAACTATTGCATACATGTAATGTATATTACTAGATGACATACATGCTAGTATCTTTTAATGTCTATCTGTTACTCTGTTTCGTGTCACTCATCTGGTATTTAAATCTCGTATATGCGTTTATGTTATAATGTTACTATACGAAATATTAATTTAATAAATTCTTTACATTCTTTGCAATATGGATATAGAAACAATAAATCACATGTTTTGGGAATGAATACATGAGCTAATCTTCTGGAATAAGTTAACAACATATGTAATAAATATGACTATAAACATAAATTTCTGTTTAGCAAATATTCGGATCGATAGACTTAACGAAAGTAGCAAATTTGGGTTAGGGTTAGGGTTAGTCTATTTATCAGGGTCCGGTATCCGGTTGGAGCGAGACTGTAAACTGATCCCTGCATCAACATTTCCACAATGGCTTCATCTCCTATGATAGGTTTGCACTCGGCCACCCGCCTTATATCCGAGAAATTTCAGTGGCGCATCCTGGCTTCAGGGCTGCTGGTGTCGCTGTCTTTTGTCCCTGGCAATGCAAGGCACTGGAATGCATCAATGATGAAGGCTCTGTTGATTGGCATCTTCCATTGCATTGCCATGGTGGTAGCCACCGTCTCCAACATTAATAACTTTATATCGGCTGTCATTGCCTCCCAACCACTTGGTGGCCACATGGAGAGACAGCCCTCCACTGGTAATTTCACTTGAGTGACGCCAATCCAGTTTTTTCTGCCGGTTGGAAGTAGTGGCATGCATCCATTAATCAGGAGAGTTCTTGCCCTTGTGGCAACTTTGGTCACTGGTATTTGCGGACTTATTTTCTTCACGGTTGTGCACATCAAAGTGTCCGAGGATGATAACACGACTGGAGGAGCTGGTGATGGCGTTTATTCGGGCATGCTGGATGAATTTTGGGAGACATCCAGATCCTCCTCCACCACATGCATGGGAGTCCTTGGAGTGGTAATCAGAGCACTTTGTTCAGGTGGTGTTGGTGTCGGGGTCATATCATCGGCGAGAGTTGCCACTGGGAGATCCGGCTCAGGTGTTGTGGGTGGGTCGCAGCAAACTTCAAGTTCCTCTTATATGGGTTCATATAATGGTGAAGCAAATGGGGATATCGGTCGGTCTGGTGTTGGTGACTTCGATCTTGCACGTTTGTCTGCTGGTAGTACACACTCAGGTTTCCATCGGGCCTGTTCCACTTTTACGATTGTCATGCCATTCAGACCTATGGCCTTAGCAATCGGGAGGTGCCATCTTGTCTGCCATCTCCAACTGTCTGGTAATGGTCTCTCCTAATGACTCATTGATGGTGCCCATCAGTCTAAAAAAGTATGTCCTTCGACCTAGCATCCTTAGCTTCAAATGCAAAACGGTTCGCAGTGGAGTCGAAGCCTCCGGCAACAACCAAGTTACCCACACCAGGATGCAGCTCAACAGTCTGAACTGCCAAGATATCTGGTCTTGAAGGAGAATAGGACCTGGAGTTTGCTGAACTGCTATAAGTCATGGTCGAATATGACCCATGCCAATCCCACCCTGTCTGCCATGCTCCTGGTGCCATGAGTCCTAGTCATTGGAGCACAGCCTCCTTTATGTATGTGGCGATCGGTCCCAACGTCGGTTGGTGTGCCAGGCACATCCTGTAAGCCCTTGGCTCGACCGCCATATAAAAGGCGTCGGCGTCACTGGGGAAGTGCTTCCCTTGGCTCTTTACTACGTCCCGATGTGTCTTCAAGATGTGCATCCTAAGGTCTATGGCCCTCCGGTATTTATGGGCAGTCAGACACCATGGACAGATTACATCTAAAAAGCGATGCTTGAAACTGAGGTAATGCGTCTGTCGTCAATCCTTCGTCTCAAACGTATCCGCACACGACCAACATTCGTAGGACATCCTGCGAAAATAGTTAAGCTTAGTTGTAGGTATCAGTAAGTTTAGATACCTGTATTACATGGAGTTCTTTTTACCATCTTGATGGGGACTTCCGTCTTAAATCCAGAACGTCATTAACGTCATTTGTAGTTGCATTATACATGAACTAAATGTACTTACATCGTATTTGAACCCTCTCGCCCGACATCAGTAATGGTGTAAGACTTTTGTACGTACACTGTTTAGAACCCTCTCGTCTGACATTAGTATGGTGTAAGACTTTGTACTTACACTGTTTAGAACCGCTATGAAGGACATGTAACGTTACCGTCATCATTAACAAAATATATTAAGCTCTCCGTATGTACCATCTGAACTGTTACCTCATCTTCCCACCTGTAACAACTGTGGGGTAAGTTAACTACTAAACTCGCGGCCGTCGAGTTAAGCAAACATATATTCCAAATACATATAACATATAAAGTCCCCGACTTTATAATATCCATTAAGGAAAGTCCGTCTTCCTAAATAACAATATACACGATGCATATTCACAGGTGAGTAAAAACATTCACTCCTGGTACATAATACACGAGAAAATATAAAAGTAACTAAATCGTGTAACAGCAATATTATAAACTTGTCCTCCGTAACGTCTGTTGCTACATGTTCGCCTAAGTAACATCCTGCGATTTCATCTGTTCCATCCATTTGGGCAAGCACAAACCACGATATGGCAATAGCCTGTCAATATGTACGGCCTTCAGTGGGTTCTTCAATGAAGTGTGAAGGAGGTAAGTTAGGTCATCGAGTCTCTTGACTACTAAGTAAGGACCATTCCATCGATTATCTAGTTTGTTACATACACCGGGCTTCCTTGTGGGATCATGTAACCACACAGGCTGCTTTTCTTCAAATCGTCTGCTCTTCCTCTCTCGCGTCATAATACTTCTTTCGGTATTCCGCCTGCTTCTTCAGATTCTTCCTTGCAATTTCATAAACATTTGCAAGTATGTCTTGTAATTCGGTGTTATAATTCTCTGGGTCACTTTCGGGTTCAGTGTTATCTTCAGGTCTTCCAAGTATAGCTTGACTTGGTAATAAGGTGTTGTGCCCAAGCACCATAATATTTGGCGATATGTTGGTGGTAGCATGGACGGTTGCTCTATATGCCATCATCACTTGAGGAAGGTAATGGTCCCTCAACTTTTGATTACTATGGCAGTAGACCGACAACATGTTTACCAAAGTTCTGTTAAATCTTTCTATTGTTCCATTAGCATGAGGCCGGAAACTGATGGTCCTTATCTTATGTATTTTAAAAAGTTCACACATCTCCCGGAACAATCGAGATTCGAAGTTTCTACCTTGGTCGGTGTGGACCTGTAGCGGGGCTCCAAACCTACAGATGAACTCATTTACAAATGCCTTGGCGATGGTGACTGCTTCCTGATTAGGCAATGGAATTACTTCTGTCCATTTTGTAAATTCATCACAAACCACCAGGACGTATTTGTTGCCCTTCTCAGACGTGGTTAAGGGTCCGAGTATGTCTAATGCTATCTTTTCCATTGGTCCCCCTGTAATTGTTGTCCCAAGTAGTGCTTTACTGGCGGTTCTACTAGGTTTTCTCGCGCAGCAGTTGTCACATCTTTGACAGTATTTCTGGACATCGTCGCAAATTCTTTTTAATGTTGCTTTCCATCCCAGGTGTGCTGAAGTCGGTATGTCATGGTTCAATGAAATAAGTTCATCCCTGCAGCTTCTTGGAGCAATCAGTTGTAAACATTCCCCTTTTCCATCCTTCCATCGTCTGTAGAGTACACCAGCATGAACAACCAACCTGTCCCATTGGCCCCACAGTATTTTAGCATGTGGTGACATCATCGACACATCCTTCCATTCCGGCCGGCCTAGATCGCTTTCAAGGGGCGTGAAAATACCACCAATATCGTCATCTGCCATCTGTTGGTGACGTATCGATTCCCGATCCCATCCTTCCGTTAAAACAGGAGTCTTCTTTATAGAATCTTGTGACCTTGTGACCATCCCAACATTGACAGCACTCCTTTTTTTGTTCTTATGTTCCTTTCCCTGACATTGTTCTAATTCTTCTATTTCTTTAATATCAGCCGGGCTTTCCGCGTAACGTCTGCACACTTTTCATGTTTTCTTTGGGAAAGCATCAGCATTGGTGTGTTTCTTGCCTTTCCGGTGTACAATGGTCAAATCATAACAACCAAGCTCTTGTAGCCACCTTGCCATCTGCCCAGTTGGTAATTTCAAATTCCTCATCCTGCTAACAGCCGAGTTATCTGTTCGGAGAAGTACTTTTTGTCCATAGAGATATGAGTAGAACTTTCTTAGTGCTACTACCACTGCAAGTTACTCTTTACGGGTTATACAGTATGTTCTTTCATTGACATTTAAGCTCTTACTCATGTACGCAATGGCCCGCTCGCCTCCTTCATAGTTTTGTGAATGGACAGCTCCCACCGATGAATCACTAGCATCTGTATCTAAGATAAAGGATTGTCTTAACCTTGGGTAAGCAAGCACCGGTGTTGTTGTCAGTGAGTTCTTGAGCATTTTGAATGCATCGTCGGCTTCATGTGACTATTGCTATTTAGTCGCTTTTTCACATAGTTGGTGAAGGGGTCTAGCAATCTGTGCGAAGTTTGAAACAAAACGTCTGATATATGAACATAATCCCAGGAAACTTCGCAGTTGTTTCTTAGTGTTTGGACTACTCCATTCGGTTACAGCTTTAATTTTATCAGGATCAGTCGCAACGCCAGTCTCTGACACGACATGCCCTAGAAACTTCACACTTTTTCTGAAAAATATGCACTTCGATGGTTTCAGCTTAAGATTGGCTTGCTCTAACCTTTCTAACACATGTTGATATCTTTCTATTCCTTCTTCAAATGTCACCGCTGGTATTATGATATCATCCATCTATACTTAACACTCTTCCCAGTGCATGCCCTTATGACATTTTCCATTAGTCGCTCAAATGTGGACGGGGAATTTGCTAAACCAAACGGCATGACGGTAAATTGGTACAGTCCAGTCCAGTCGAGAAGGCAGTCTTATGTTTGTCCTCCGGATTGAGTCAAACTTGCCAAAAGCCCGAGTTCAGGTCCATACGGCTGTTCCACTTGGACCCTGAGAGAGAGTCTAGATACTCCTCTACACGTGGTATGGGTTAAGCGTTCTTCACAGTTACTTCATTTAATCGTCTGTAATCGACAAAGAAGCATGTCGATCCATCCTTTTTGGTAACCATCACAATTGGCGAGGACCAGCTGCTGTTTGAAGGTTCTATGATGCCTCTTTTAAGCATATTGTCAACCTCTTGTTTCTCAGTCTCCCGTTTTCCGGATGGCTGGCGTCTCGGTGGTTGACGAATTGGAGTAGCAAAACCAGTGTTGATTGTGTGTTGCACCGAGTCAACCCTACCAATATCTTCAAAAGATTTCGAGAAAACATGCCGAAATTTCGTTAGAAATGCTGCAAGTTGAGTTGCCTGTTTTTCGGTCAAATCAGATGTACTTCTTTCATTAAGATCTAAAAGATGATCTGGGACTTCTTGTACTGTGCTGTCATGTATTGCGATCGTTCTGCAATGTATGGTGTTCTCTTCTTTGTTTTCATAGTATGATTCACAGTTTCCCACTGGCACATTTTTAGGTATTACCACTCTTCATCTTTAGTATTTAACAGGCAGATGCTTATCTCTTCCATGTGCGTTTGTAAAATACCCTCCACAGTAAATGTAGACGATCCATATACCCGAGATGGAGAGGTACAGAAAAGTGCCAGGCTTGATAAACTTTCGACATTTTCTATTGTTATAGGTGTCCGAATTAGTGAGAATGGTGGTATCCTTACTTTCTGTGTAGTTATTACTCTGCACTTTGCTTGAGCCTTCCCTCCGATCCAACAATTGATTGGCGATTGGTCTGTATAAATCTTAGTGTTGCGATAATCAATTCGTGATGCATGTCGAAGCAAGAAATCTTGGCCAAGTATGCCATCTGGGGTGATATGGCATACAATGACTTCAACATCAAATGGGCTGCTTCCTAACGTAAGAGTTGTCTGTATTTGACCATGTATTTTAATGTTCTTTCCATTTGCCCCTTGCATTGAGTTTTGCAGTTTCTCCAAATCTGGTCTTTTCTCAGGATCGATTGAATCATAAACACACTTGGAGATCAGTGTTGCAGATGAGCCATTATTCACTAAAAATTTGACATTCCGGCCAAGAATAGAACATCTGGTATAAAGTCCATTGTCCCAAATGCCTGTCTCTTGCAATTGTCCTACTTTCTTATGTGTTTCTGGATATAAATCTAAGATTGTCTCTGGCCATGTGTCTTCCGCTAGCCATTGGCCACTCAAGCCAGCGGTCTGGAGCATATGTAACATCCCGTATATTCACGTTTCTCATTCTTATGTTTCTCGTGTGAACCAAAGGCTTTTCCGCTGTTGAATTTGTCCTCCATTTTTTCTAGTCTCGTCATGATGTGCTGTATTTGTTGTAGGAGGTTGCTAGGAATGCTATCTTTCTGATTCTTGTTTGTCCAAAGTGGTGTTACGTGTGCGTCTGTGCTGTTGGTGATAGTCATAACTGCAGCTTTCTTCTTATCCATAGGCCCCAGTATTGACTCGTATCGCTCCACTATCTCTACGGCCTGCTGGATTGTTTTACAGTCCCTATCAATGCATCTGCACTTCATTTCTGGTGTTATCGTCTTGTAAAATTGGTGGAGAGCTAGTGATTCTTGAGCATCTATTCCGAGATCTGGATACGCTCTTAGTGCCGTTAATCGGAGGTCATCACCAAATGATCCTATAGTTTCCCCGGCCCTGCGCTTACTTGCTTCAAATTTTATAATGTATCTTGTTTGTTGCTTCTTACTCTCGAACTTATCTACCAATTTCTGCACCAGGATCCTATATATTCTGCGTTCTGGTTTTGCTATCCCTAGATAGAATGTTCTAGCGCTTCCTGTAAGGTACGATGCCAAAGTCAGGGCTTTCTCCGTATCGACCACCTCCCTAGATCCGCACAGTTAAGAAAATGAGAGAAATAACTTTCCCAGTCTCCATTTCCGTCGAACGATTCTGGCCTAATTGACGGGATAGTTGACCTCTTATTTCTTCTATATTCTCCGTGATTATGCTCATAATCATTGTTCCAATATAGGTCATCTGCCCCATTGTTGCGCTGGTTGTCCCCTCCATGCCTCTCAAAATAAGGTTTCCGCTGCCAGGAACGATCTTCAAAACCGCTATCTTCGTCATCCATGAAAGTGACCTCCTGGACTGCTCTTCGCCTGGGCCGCCTTATTCTTAATCTGTCCGTATTTGATCTCTGATTGGCCACCTGTTCGCTATGAAAGTTTGTGTTTAAATGCGATCTCTCCTCTCGCTTGCGGCTTCTGTTTCTGTGTACTCGGTAATGCCGTCCGTCTTGGCTAATTTGTTTACTACAAGGTGTACTACTAGCATTGTCTACCTTAAACGAGTCACTGTGACCTCGTTCTCCCATCTCGATTCCCTTCCCGGTGTCCTGTTCTACTTCGTTTTTTGTTTCTACATCGGAACCAGATCCCGTTGTCAAGTAGATATCAGCTTCATCTGCGTTATCATCCTGTTGATGCGCCGGTCCGGCGTGGATTGCTGGCCACCCCGGATATTAAACTGTACTTCTGATTCTGAATCTGACATGCCGATTCTTAATATCTAATAACAATAATACAAACAGCAATTAGTGGTCTGTATCGAAGGGTTCTTCCATACAGCCAAACATACATACATGTATATGTAAATAAAACCATTACACACGTCTTCCGCTTCCCATCTACCGTGGATAGTGTTGATGTGACCATCGTAATAAAACAATATATATATATACCCGTGTACCTCGTTTCAAGTTGATGGAGGCTAATTAAAATGTAAAGAGTACCTTCCGTTGTTGACTTCATTCATCCCAGTGTATCGCCTGTTCCTATATTTATGATTAGTGGTTACAAAACTTTGCCTGGCTGAGTCCGCATCTTGGATGCTCGTATGTGAACATCCCACTTTTCTGACACCAAGTTGTAAGGTACCTGACCCTGTAGGCTACCTTATAGTACAGAATGCTGAGATTACCGTCATCTCTATATTTGTCAGGATGTAGTTATTACGTCTAAATACTCACATACATGTAGGAAGGTACTGGATGAAACAGTCGAACACAGTACATTATATATACATGGTTTATCTTATCATGTATATATATACGTTGTCAATGATAGAAGTTAATGAAATAATATAGGCCTACTACATCTATATCATTTGATCTGCGGGTATATATTGGTAGTTGAAAAAGCCGAACTCAGTCTGTAATGGGATCTTGCCCATTCTTAGTGTTTATACAATTCTCTAATTACATATTCATCTAAATATCCGTATGCGTGTTTTCTCTTTAAGAGCAATATATCGTCTTGGACCTGTAACCACGCGATGTTGGCTCCGGACTGACATATTGGTAGGCCTACTGTTAACTGGACTTGTATAAAGTAGTAGAATAATCAATTAGTATTATATTATCGTATATCTACCATGAAGTGTATATATGATATATGGGTTCTCAAATGGAAATTGAATTCAGATCTAGTCAAATAACTACTGTAGCTTGACTTTGTTTAATGGAACTTCACTGACTGTACAACTAATGAGGAAGATGACCAAATGCCGATCGGCTCCAGTATATATACCTCCTAAGAACGTACCACATGATTACAACGTCCAATCAATGCATTCGATTTCAACAACCCTTAGTGATTTGCCCATGCTTGTAAATCACTGAGACAAGTTAATAAGTAATATAATATAGTAGACTCAAATGTTCAAGTGAAGGCTTTTATGAAAAGCCTGATAAATTTATATTTATATAATAATAAAGCGCACTCAAATTTAAAAGCCAGAGTCAAATTTAGTGTGCGCATGAATCTAGCAGACGAAATAACCTACGCGCTCAATATAAAGTCCATAATGTATTAAATATTAAATCGATTGTAATGACACTGGCTCTTATCTGGCTTATCAGTCTTTTTACATATTTATAACATATTTACAGTTTAACAATCAGAGAATGCAAATTCATTAAAAGCCAGCCATAAACATCATAAAAGTAGTTCGCGCATCAGGAAGTCGATGAGCCACCATATTTTGAACTGTTGAGATGAA
The DNA here is from genome assembly GCA_029582155.1 of Panopea generosa. Taxonomy (NCBI): domain Eukaryota; kingdom Metazoa; phylum Mollusca; class Bivalvia; order Adapedonta; family Hiatellidae; genus Panopea; species Panopea generosa. Next base: position 1,554,153 of record JAPMAH010000025.1, on the reverse strand, counting down.
GGTCAACACTTGTCACGCGAATGTCCAAATATCTCTGTTGAATAATGCTCACTAGAAAAATCACTTGATCCAATCACTGCTCAGTAAGTCACTGTATTGAACTATTAGTGTAAGCATACCAGTTATCTTCCACAAGAGTTACTGTTCCTGAGAGAATCTCTTTCGCGGAGGTTTTCTAAGAAGAATGTTTTCTATGTTTTGAATACAAAAATCATCAATTATACAGTAAATCTGAAGGTTCTTTTTAAAACACGAGTTCACTCACTTTAGTTGAAGATTGTTGTATGTCCGTAGTAATACAAAACACGTTTAATATACTGTAATGATCGGTATCTCATGTTGACATTTCAGCTGATCAATGTTTATTTGATATGATGAAGCACCATGTAGTTAAAATATATGTTGAACACAGTACGAATGTTTACGTTTACACGACACTTGAGTCCATCTATTGATTCAATATATGACATAGTCAGTGTTTTTAATGTTTATGTTTCATAGTTATTTATCTATATATATGTATATATATTTTATTAAAAGTCTATATAAAAGGATGTTCCTTTACACTATAATAACAATTATGTTGTTGATATCTACATTATATTTCTTGTTTATTGAATTTATATCTTGAATTCATATTTTATCCGTGCTCAAACGTTAAATAACTTCACACGACATGATGAATGGTACGTATGAAACATTTTAGGGGGGAAAAACAATTTAAATATTACGACATAATGTATCAACATTTTTCGGCGGAATTCACAGCAGAATATAAATCAAAAGCAGTCTTTTCAGGGGTTGACAATACATTTTTAAATAAAACTGCAATTCTGTCTAGTCCAGATTCGTTTAAACCTGTTCTATGTGTTTTTTACTTAACCCACTTGCTCCGAGGGATTTCGCTTTCCCTTTCGTTACAAACGTTTTGCTTATCCAATCTGTGTACGTATCAAACTATTTCTTTTCATTTAGAATCCGTTGAATTTTATAGTTAAATTCTACCACTGTTATAACTGTTAGTTTGTCGGTGATATTGTCTGTAGTTCCTATTGACTCCACGAGTGATTTTACGTCTCCTATAGCATTATGAGCGTCATATCATCTTTGACCAGTGCAGACTGACCATATCCGCCATTTCTGGTCCTATTCGGATAATCCGAACGGAACTGTTTCAGTGCGTCTGCAAAGCCTATTAGGTTTTTATACTGTATGTTTTGACGACTACTCGAACGTATTAAAACTTTTGAATGAAACTGTGCGTTATGAGTGACGATTATTGTTCTATGGATTTCTGTAGCCAATCTCTGAACATTTCTAGTGCCTTTTTAGTTGTACCGATTCAACAGGGATCGTTCTGTGATACATATTCATGCCATATATCACTATGCTCGTAACCTTTGACACAGAACGCGGAATGTAGCCATATTTAGGAAGCACGTATTTATCAAACCGTTCCCCTGTCCTCAAGTCCATGGCTGCGATCTGTATAATATCAGGATCTATGCCTGAAAAGGTATCATAATAGAGTAACGATACAATAAGGATTGATTGAATAATTTAATGACTGATTAATTGATTGATTTATTGAATATTAAACGTAATTTTATGCCATCGAGGGCTATCACCTAACCACTGTTTTCTCGTATCCTGAAAGGTTAACCAGTAATCGAGCACACCCCATCTCCGCAAGTAACTGATAACTTTCCCACTGGTTTCTATTGAGATGAACAACATGGTAAGTTTCTCAAGCGGGGCAACCCCCCTTCATTTTTTTTTACATTTCTGTGTGTTTCTTCTTTTCAAGTTTATAGTATTCATTTAAAATTATAACCTATATTATGAATGTTATTACATTTCATTCCGATATACATTGATGATATGGAGAGAACTATAACTACTGTTGTTATAACTTGTAGTTCAATCCATTTGCGTATTATATATAAATATGTATGTTTCATGTGACGTTATTTATCTGTAACTATGCTTAAGCTAAACTAGAACCAGCGGTGATAGACAAATGAAAATGCGACACAATGTCACCAATCATCACAGAGACTGTTGCCAACAGGGATTCGAACTCACGACCCCTGGAATGAAAATCAGACATGCTACCGACTTAGCTTTTTGGGCCCGGCTATACGCTAAGGAATGCAACTAAATGTATAAGTGCGATATAAATTATATATAAAGATATTTACATTATAACTTATCAATAATGCTAATAAATGAAAAAATTAAAAAGGTTGCACTCATTTATTCATTATCGTATTAATCAATTCACGAAATGATAGTTCCTTTATTAACATTTTCAATAATACAAACCAAACCCTGTTATTTCCAAATCAAATAGTATTTACGAATTTATTTTAATTGGTTGTGCAATTTCCTTTACATCCTCTTCATCTATTTCACCCATATGATCGACACCGGCTTCATACGACGTTTTATGTGTCGTCTGTTCATAGCATCTCTCTTGCTCAAGCTGAAGTCGTCGTTCTTATGTGTTGACTGTATTCTGTAAAATAACCAGTGATTCCCGCTTTTTATTCTGATATTACTTGTTCTTAGTCGTGAATTTTCCCGGCGATAGTTTGTGGATTTCGTTTTCCTATGACAAACGTTTAAAATAATATGCTTATCAATTACATCAATGTATAAGCAGCGTGTGGATATTTTGTCGGCGAGGGGGGAAAATAAATCACCTCATTTTATTTCTGTTGTTAAAGTGTCTTCCTGATAAACATAAGTTTATCACGTCAATGCAAGTTTATTAGGCACATGAAGTCATTATGTCAAATTATACATTTTGACCTGGATGGAACTGATTTTAACACTAATGAAAATGAATAAAAACTAATTAAACAAAATATTGACATGATGCCAAACAGAATACCATTTTAGTGTCTAACATTATCAACTTTATGAATTTCGGCATGAAAAAAAACAAGGACTCGGCTTTTTTTAAATACTCATCTGTTGAAGTTGTAATGTCAGACACTTACATGGAATTCTCTATTTAACAGAAAAGATGTAGAACCACCCTATAGACCTGGTAAGAAGAATCGTACAGTATCTTAAACCATAATACAAAACGTGGGCTAAGTATAAGTCAAACAATATACAAACCTGTAACATATAAACCAAATCCACGTCTGTTACAAATCTGCATATTTTAAGATTATAACTACATATAACTATTGGCACGCCCGCCGATTCATTATTCATATTAATATCTTGTACGCATATAAAACAGAAACAACGGGTTGATTCTTATTATTTCTACCTGTCTTATGAACACGTTTGTGTACATTTTATGAACTGGTGATTTGTTAGGGAGAATTGTAATTCATTATCATTTCAAGGTCATTCCGATAACGGAATAAACCCTTAAGTCAGTTGATTTTTTATTAGATATTAGGTAATGCGAATTTGCAACCCTGTCAAAATTATTTTGCATTTATACGCGTCAGTGAAATTCCGCGAAAATAAATCATATAGTGATATTTCAACTTATTAAACTAACAAAGTACGTGACTGGTTACCCTCTGTCGACTGCTTCCATCTCTTCTCGAAATGCTTTATCGCACGACTTCTCTGCTACCAGTTCAAAGGACGAACCAATCTCCCTCTCTATTTCTTTAAACGATATGTGGTATAGAGGTGGGATGTTCAAAACAGCTACAACATAATTGATCTCACCTATGCCGGTATCTACCATAGCTTCAGGAATAATACAACTATATTATTAAGACAAAATGAAGAAAACATACTCATTCAAAGTGTTATACAGTGAGCATTACACAACTTGAGAAAAAATGGGTCTTATTGCATTTGTAATCAACAACACGTTCTTATACAATCACAGAATTCCATAATTTATAAAATATCTAAAAAATATTTTACTATATATATACATGTAAATGTATATATGTATATATGTTTTATATACATATTGCTAGAAGTTCCGATATTTCCTATACAGCCTTCATCTGACTGGATAATGATAGATACATGTTACATTTTAATATGTATATTACTTGTATAATTATGTTATCAATAGAATATATTAACAGAAGTCTCAGCTTTATACCTGCAGCTAATTTGGTGTTAACTTCAAAACATTTTACTGGTCCATTTCGCTCGTTTGGTATCTTTTTCCCATCATTCCAAACATTATACATTGTCACCTACATCGACATAATACTGGTATATAGGGGGTGGGCCGAACCTAATGTTGAAAGAACTTGTGTTGAAATAAAATATGTTAAAATTAATACTCGTATATATCACCATCATTATCATCCTGATCATCGTCATTGTATATTATCCCTGTATCAACACAATACCCATATGTATCATCATTATTATCATCACCATCAAAATTATCATCATCAGTGAAGTGAATGTACATAGGTCACTTACAAATTCAGTCTCATTTAAAGAGGAATATACCTGTTAAACTTTTTTCGAAATCAGTTGTATATTTAGTACATACTGAAACTAGAAATCATTTCCAATGTGAATATGTACTTTTTCTGCGGTAAATATAACATATATTTATATGTGACGCCGTAAACATGGCCATGTTCGGTCTTTTTGACGTCCCGATTTATAGCATTAAAATCGTGTATTTTTTACCTCAGTTGAGTTTTACCTTATGAATATAATAGAAACATATATCACCACGTACATTCGTCGGATGTATTCAATTTACAAATGCAAAAATTACGACGAACGACAAATTCTGAAAATATTAGCAAAAAAAAAAACGGCTTCAAATTAGAATTACCAAAAAAACAACCGAGTTGAATTTATATCTGAAATCGGTATTGTAAAATATCAAAAGACATGTCTTCCTCTACTCTAAAGTCTTCTGCGGAACACCTCTGACTTTGAGTAGAACCGCCGTCCCTCCGCCAGTAACGTGTCAACTTTCTCACATAAAGGTTTTGAACCGAACTTGACTCGATCTAACGATCTCAGCGACCCTTAGAGCGAATTAGTGGTCCGGTGATTAAGGCCTTGCACTTCGAACCCAGGGGTCGCATGTTCGATCCTCCGCTCCTCCAGTTAAAAATACTTATCAGTCTTTCGGATGAGATTTAAATGAAAATCGAGGTCCCATGTATCTGTGCATAACATCGGGCTGTAAAAGTACCAGGAACGCTACAAACGGGTCTTCTGTATCTCTGCACTATCCTCCAAAAGTCTAAATTTACTAATACTCTTCTTGAGTCGCCGCCCATATAGGAAACCGGAAGCGACGATAAATAAACTTATCACAATCAAGTGACCCTGAGATAGCGACTTATACGATGAGTGTAAAGTTAGTAGGTAGTTGACAGTTGGTAGTTGGATATCCGAATAAACAACTACCGGCCAGTTGCCAGGTGGGGATTCGCATTCGTTACCATAGTTCAGATTTAATTTACATAATTTATCCATGTTTATGTTTAAAAATATAACCAGTTAAAAACTGATTATCCGAATCCCCGACTGGCAGCTGGTTGGTAGTTGGAGTCAGCTTTGAATCGCCTTCTGGTCAATATACTCATTGTATTGAAGAAACAACGCGGCAATGGCGTGTTTTATTGTTGTAAACTATTTTTTCTAAATCAATTCAACTAGTTGGTAGTTGGGATCGGCTTCTGGTGAGTATACTCGGTATATTGAAGAAACAACGCGGCACGGGTGTCTTAATCATTATTTTAAATCGTTTTTCTGTTGAATTGAATTCAATCGAAAAACTATATATAATCTTTATTTCCTCCATATATGAAGAGATAATACATATTATGCAAACATGATATAGTGGCAATTATTTGAAAAGATTTATAAATACATGTAGTTACAATATCAATATTGTCTAACAATCAGTATTTTCATTTCAACATGTTGATTTCATATATAGAACTAGTTAAGGACCATATGAAAAATGAAGCAGGTAAGAAATGATTGTACGATAGCTATTTACATTAATGACAACAACAACACCACAAACATATTTGACTTACATATATGATAAGGATAATAGTCATAGTTATATATTGTTAGAGAAACATATTTACATGTCTTATTGTTTATTAAAATTCACATTGATAATACATACTAAGCACATCATATTAGACAGCCTTAATCGAAACGAAACATCAAGACAACTAAGATGAGCTCACAAGTCTCTCGTTCGCACGCACACATGATCGCACGGACACACAGACAGCCAGCCAGCCAGCCAGCCAGCCAGCCAGCCAGCCAGCCAGCCAGACTGACAGACAGACAGACAGACAGACAGACAGACAGACAGACAGACAGACAGACAGACAGACAGACACACACACAGACAGACAGACAGACAGACAGACACACACACACACACACATATACATATAAATGTATATACACACAAATACATACACATACATGTAAAAACACATATGCAATAATTATATAGATATATATCAAATAATGAATATGTTAATTACAGCACCCTTGCAACAATTTATGTTTACATGATTTCATTTTCATTCTATATCCTCTTGTATCTTAGGAAATTAATACATATTATGTCATAATATTGTGGACCGTCTTCAAGAAAGTTTTGAAGCATTGCACCCTAGTTTTATCATCTATGTTAAAGGAGACAAACCCACTGGACATTTCGAGTAGTTGTAATTCCGGTGTATAAGCACACAATTTTGCATACTTTTCCGGGCCCAACAATCGTGACAGGTTAACCCATAACTAAGACCGTATATAGTCTTTATGATTGCAAAACAAAATTATATGAAGTGCAATATTTTCAGTTGCTAGGTTACAAGTTTTACATATTTCTTCATATTTTTTAGAAAGGAATTTAGAAAACAGTATGAATGCTGTAGAGCATTGTATTTTGCATATTTTAAATTCTTGACTAAATTTCCACAGAGTACATGGTTCGTATTTTGAATGAACAAGCAAAAATTGGCTTAAGGTAGCGTCGCATAAGAGTCTGTTTCTCCAGTCAAACTCTACCGTTTTATGGATTGCGATTTTTATCGATTTTTTCCATATATTTTGAGAAGGGAATTCTCCGGTTTTTGAATAGTCTGTTAGATACTTGGTTAAGCTGTACCGACCTAATAATCTATATATATCAGGCATGAATCCTTTCATTTTTAAGGGTATGGAAAAGTATGATGTAAGTCTACGGGAAAATACTTGTTTAATTTTGAATTTTGAGTTGAGCCGACAAAATTGCCCAAGTAACAGTAATTTTCTCTTGTCAATAATATGTTTAATAGGGTAAATACCCAGACAGCTTAAGGCAATATCTGTTCTTGATCCTGTCGGTATATTTTGAATACGCTTAACGCACTGTCGATGAGCCCGTTCTAGGGGACATAACTGATTGTCTGTGAGATCATTCCACAGTTCACTCCCATATAGTGCTTTTGGAAGAACAACCGATTCATATATACGCTTTGCTGTTAGGGCGTGTACTCCATTTCTATAAATTCCACAGTCAGCAATACTGAAAAATGTTTTTCTTAATTTAGTACAACTTTCTTTTATGTTTTCATTTAATGATAGGGATTTGTGGCATGGTACCCCTAGATGTAGATAGCTATCCGTTTCTGCAACTTCATCATTGCCTAGTTTCCATTTGCGTTGTGTGTGCACTTTTTCATTAAAAACAACGACTTTGCATTTACTGGCATTGTATATGTATCGTTCGTTTTGTGAATTCACATAACACAACTTGAGGAGGCTGTCTAGTCCGCGTTTGACGTTTGAAATAACTACCATGTCATCTGCTGAAGTTGGACATCCACAATGTATATCATATATCTTAAAACAATATTCACTTTTTTCAATTTCGTACATCAGGTGATTAATGAATACGAGATAGAGGTAGGGACTAAGACACTGGCCCTGGCGGGTTCCTTGTAATATGGGGAACCAGTCCGATGTATAGCCTTGTGACTTTACACAACTAGAGCATTCTACGAAAAATGATGCAATCGACTTGAAAAGTGAAATATCGATGCCAGTTTTAAATAATTTAAGTAGCAACAGGGAAATCCATGCCCGATCGAACGCTTGTTTTGCGTCTAAGAAACAGGTGTAGATTTGTGAATTGTTTTCATCTGCATAGTTTATGCATTCACGTAACATATATGATGTCATGAGACAGTTGACATTTTTCTGAAAACCTCCTTGCGAGGGATTAAAGCTCAATTTTCCATCCTTTTCAATCAGCTGAATTAGGATTTTTTCATAAAGTTTTAATATGCATGAACACAATGAGATGGCTCTATAGCTATTTGGGTCATTTTTCTTTTTGTTTCCGCCTTTAAATAGTGTTATAATTATACATTTTTTCATTTCTGCGGGCGTATGTGAAAAAGCAAGCATACAGTTAAACAGTTTAATTATCACCTGCTGCAGTAAAACACCGCCATGTATGATATTTTCGTAAAATACTTTATCGTTCCCGCAGGCTTTAAGTTTTTTACAGTTACTCAATGCATTTAAAGTCATTTTCTCGTCAATAATATGTTGTCTACCATATTTATGAGATAAATTTTCTTTTAGCTTAGTAAGTTCGCATTCCACTTCCGATTTGTAAGTTGGATTGAATGATGCGTCTTGACTAGGTGAGTAAAGCTCACTAAAATAGTTTTTCCAACCCGTGTTAATTAGCTTCGGCTCTTTTAGGATAGTACCGTTAAAATTCATTTCGAAACCGGAGGCATATGACTTTTTGTTTCGACGATTATTTATAAGCTTCCAGAATTCATTGTTGTCACATTCTGCTGCAGAATCAATTTCTGCATCCTGGCTCTCTAAAAACATTAACACTGCTTCTCTGTGGAAACGTCGAAAAGAACATTTTGACTTTTTATAATTTTGATATGAAAGTGAATTGGTGTCATTTGGCTTATTTTCGTTTAACCATGTGTAGCGTTTTGCTTTCATTTCATTAAGTAGGTACGTCAGTTCGTTATTCCAATATGGTTTTATGTATGGTTTAAAACGTACCTTTGGAATATATAAGTCTGTTGCTAGGTTAACTATTAGCACAATGGCCGAGTACAAATCGTCAATTTCTCTAGTATCACATATATCAAGTTTTTTTGCGTATTTTAACACATCACTATTTTCTAAGAATTGTTTATAAGAATCTAACTGTACCTTTTTCACATTTCGCCAGTTTATAATACGGGTATTTAATGTTTCCGTTTCTGTAACAGTTTTTATAGAATACGTGCAAACAATGGGGCGGTGTGTGGATACATTCAATGCATTGTCATCAAGTATTTGACAGTCAGTAATATTTGGTAATAGCAGCTCCTGCACAAAAATATGATCTATAAGTGTTTCTCTGTCACTGTTATAGGGAACATTACTGAACTTCGATCCTCTGCATAAGGCAAGTGTATTAACTGATTTAAGATCAAATTTGTTTGTAAGCTGTAATAGTAATTTACCTCTTGAATCTAAATTAAAGTTTGTTGCTATGCGTTTAGATTTAAGTTCAGTATTGTAATCACCTATAACAAACAGAGAACCCTTATCTTGATATGTACAAATGATATTTTCTAATTCTTCAAGGTATTGATTATACAACCGCATAGGGTGGTTTTTACATGGCAAGTATACTTGAACTATATATGTGTAACGACCGGGAGCTGTCATGATTTGAATGCCAATAAAAGTATCACAGTTAAGGTCTAAAGGGGTCACAATAGGGTTCAAATCTCTATGCCATAATAACGCGAGACCACCTTTACCGACTTTTCTACCCGATACGATGTCTAGATCAGGGTCAGATAAAGCATAACTACTGTAGTCAGTGTTTATACTATCCAAAAAGCGGAGATCTTTTCTAAAGAGCCAGTGTTCTGATATTCCACAAACATCTATTTTATATTTATTGAGAAAGTCAGCCAGATAGCTAGCACTAGACATAATGCCTGTTGCATTCTATGTAGCAATATTAAGTTTACCTGTATCTGAGAACACTTTCATTGTTTACGAGATTTCTATTCGACGTCAACGTCTAATGAACAATACGGATTATAATCATGGTTATTAGCATGATTGTATCGATCACGCCTGTTAACATGATTCCACGAGTCATTCGGGTATTCGTGATTTTCATTTGTGAGCGATTTGTGATTGGAAGTATCACCAACACTGCGGTTTTTGTAATAGTTGTAAGATAACCAAGGTCTACATGTTATCCCCCTGGGCCAGAAATATGGGTCACTGTTAAGTAGGTCAGCGTTGTTGTCGTCTTCAACATTAAGGCGAACAACTGTGGTCCTATATTTCTTATTTCGAAATATAGAAATTTTTGTTACAGTCGGTCCCTTGCCCCGAACAAAATTTGCTATTTTGGCTTCAGTTATCGTTGGTCGGAAAACACCTACATAAAAGGCGCTTTGTGCGACGTCGCACATACTGTGTAAAATCATCATCATCATCATCATCAAATCCGGAGGGTTTATTTGTCGACACATGTGACACATATGTTCCGTCCGGAGATGTTACTGCTACGCTGGGACTACTTTGTTTAGTCCCGAACCTAGTGTTTTGGTGGACTGGTAGCGTTAAAATGTTCTTGGGATTTGAACGTCTCGGAGATACGGCCCGGTCCGTGTCATATTTTAGTTTTTTATTAATGTCAGTAAAGGAGACCGATTTCTTTTTTAGAGTATTTGTGGTGTTGGGCTTTCGTGTCGTTATAATGCGTGGGATGGGTAGACCCCCGAAGGAGGAGTCGGTTTCCATGTCGTCTGTTATAACTTTTGGATAAATGGGCTTGGCTGTGTAAATGTGACTATCAGGAGGGGTGCTTGTCGTCTGAAGCATATCAATAAGTGTACCTACGTCGGAGGCAGCGATATCAGTCCGAGTATTAATGGGAGATTTTGGGGTTAAAGTCGTGTTATCAGTTTCTCTGTCCGTATGGGGTAATCCTAGCTTCGTATTAATTTCTTCTACACATGCTTTTAAGTGAGCTAATGCGAAAGAAACACTCAGTAAATTGTCCTGCACTTGTTCTACATAGCATGCATTTTTATGTATATTACTGTTACATGACTGTACATTATTCAGTATAGTTGTTTGAAATGAAGCAAAACACGTTTTAAATTGGTCCATACATTTCTGCAAAGTGTCTTGTTTTATGGTTACATCAGACTTTAGCTCTACAATAGAGTTTGATACCGACTTCATATCGTCACAATGTATGTTTTCTGACGCTGTATGTCTCTGTTTGATCAGTAGCACGTCTGCTTGAAGTGACGACACTGTTTCTTTTAATTGGTTGATTTCAGAGAGCAAAAATAAACACGACTTTTCACACCTCTGCCACTTTTCGATCTTCAAAGGACGAACCAATCTCCCTCTCTATTTCTTTAAACGATATGTGGTATAGAGGTGGGATGTTCAAAACAGCTACAACATAATTGATCTCACCTATGCCGGTATCTACCATAGCTTCAGGAATAATACAACTATATTATTAAGACAAAATGAAGAAAACATACTCATTCAAAGTGTTATACAGTGAGCATTACACAACTTGAGAAAAAATGGGTCTTATTGCATTTGTAATCAACAACACGTTCTTATACAATCACAGAATTCCATAATTTATAAAATATCTAAAAAATATTTTACTATATATATACATGTAAATGTATATATGTATATATGTTTTATATACATATTGCTAGAAGTTCCGATATTTCCTATACAGCCTTCATCTGACTGGATAATGATAGATACATGTTACATTTTAATATGTATATTACTTGTATAATTATGTTATCAATAGAATATATTAACAGAAGTCTCAGCTTTATACCTGCAGCTAATTTGGTGTTAACTTCAAAACATTTTACTGGTCCATTTCGCTCGTTTGGTATCTTTTTCCCATCATTCCAAACATTATACATTGTCACCTACATCGACATAATACTGGTATATAGGGGGTGGGCCGAACCTAATGTTGAAAGAACTTGTGTTGAAATAAAATATGTTAAAATTAATACTCGTATATATCACCATCATTATCATCCTGATCATCGTCATTGTATATTATCCCTGTATCAACACAATACCCATATGTATCATCATTATTATCATCACCATCAAAATTATCATCATCAGTGAAGTGAATGTACATAGGTCACTTACAAATTCAGTCTCATTTAAAGAGGAATATACCTGTTAAACTTTTTTCGAAATCAGTTGTATATTTAGTACATACTGAAACTAGAAATCATTTCCAATGTGAATATGTACTTTTTCTGCGGTAAATATAACATATATTTATATGTGACGCCGTAAACATGGCCATGTTCGGTCTTTTTGACGTCCCGATTTATAGCATTAAAATCGTGTATTTTTTACCTCAGTTGAGTTTTACCTTATGAATATAATAGAAACATATAACACCACGTACATTCGTCGGATGTATTCAATTTACAAATGCAAAAATTACGACGAACGACAAATTCTGAAAATATTAGCAATAAAAAACGGCTTCAAATTAGAATTACCAAAAAAAACAACCGAGTTGAATTTATATCTGAAATCGGTATTGTAAAATATCAAAAGACATGTCTTCCTCTACTCTAAAGTCTTCTGCGGAACACCTCTGACTTTGAGTAGAACCGCCGTCCCTCCGCCAGTAACGTGTCAACTTTCTCACATAAAGGTTTTAAACCGAACTTGACTCGATCTAACGATCTCAGCGACCCTTAGAGCGAATTAGTGGTCCGGTGATTAAGGCCTTGCACTTCGAACCCAGGGGTCGCATGTTCGATCCTCCGCTCCTCCAGTTAAAAATACTTATCAGTCTTTCGGATGAGATTTAAATGAAAATCGAGGTCCCATGTATCTGTGCATAACATCGGGCTGTAAAAGTACCAGGAACGCTACAAACGGGTCTTCTGTATCTCTGCACTATCCTCCAAAAGTCTAAATTTACTAATACTCTTCTTGAGTCGCCGCCCATATAGGAAACCGGAAGCGACGATAAATAAACTTATCACAATCAAGTGACCCTGAGATAGCGACTTATACGATGAGTGTAAAGTTAGTAGGTAGTTGACAGTTGGTAGTTGGATATCCGAATAAACAACTACCGGCCAGTTGCCAGGTGGGGATTCGCATTCGTTACCATAGTTCAGATTTAATTTACATAATTTATCCATGTTTATGTTTAAAAATATAACCAGTTAAAAACTGATTATCCGAATCCCCGACTGGCAGCTGGTTGGTAGTTGGAGTCAGCTTTGAATCGCCTTCTGGTCAATATACTCATTGTATTGAAGAAACAACGCGGCAATGGCGTGTTTTATTGTTGTAAACTATTTTTTCTAAATCAATTCAACTAGTTGGTAGTTGGGATCGGCTTCTGGTGAGTATACTCGGTATATTGAAGAAACAACGCGGCACGGGTGTCTTAATCATTATTTTAAACCGTTTTTCTGTTGAATTGAATACAATCGAAAAACTGTTTATTACAATAAATAACACACCACAATCGTACATACTCGGCCAAATCTTTCATTCTTCGGTATAGGGATAATTAGCGAGGTGATCCGAATGAACACACACATACGGTAGGTTCTTCAATATACTCGCCAGAAGGCGATTCGAAACGCCCAGTTGCGGATTCAACCAGTTGCCAGTTGGGGATTCGGATTGTTTTTAAGTGGCTGTTTTATTTTTAACAAATTAATTCAATATAAAAACATTTCATAATAATAAAGAATGAATGAATTAATAAATAGGGTTTTAAGGCGTACCAACACATTAAAGGTTAGTCGACGCCAACAGGAACGAAGCATCTAGGTTCACTCTACATGGACAAAAAACAACAAATTAATATAAAGATTAGAATAATACATCAACAAATGAATATGCAGAATGAACTAGAACCTTGATACCTGCAGAACTCCAGAGTTTCATCAAATTCTATTGTATTACTCAAATTGTCACTTCCTACGACATGCATGATACATAATGGTCCTATTCTTGCCATCACGCATACGCCTCCCTGAAACCACACAGGTGTTGATAATTTAACCACAAAAGTGAACATGACAAAAATTATCAAATGAACATGACACCCATTCGGAGGATTCCTTCTCCTCTGCAAAGATCGGCAGAGATTTTATTCTTAGCCGGAACCATACGGGCTTAATAATAAAGAACACACCAGTGCCGTGTAGTTTCTTCAATATATCGAGTATATTCACCAGAAAGCGCTTCGGAACGACCAACCAGTTGCCAGTGGAAATTCGAATCGTTAAATCGCTATTTTTTTTAACAAATCAATTCAATAGAAAACAGTTTATAATGATAAAATAACATACAAGTTCCAGGTTGGTTCTTCAATATACATGTATCAAGAATATTCACCAGAAAGCGCTTCGGAACGACCAACCAGTTGCCAGTGGAAATTCGAATCGTTAAATCGCTATTTTTTTAACAAATCAATTCAATAGAAAACAGTTTATAATGATAAAATAACATACAAGTTCCAGGTTGGTTCTTCAATATACATGTATCAAGAATATTCACCAGAAGGCGCTTCGGAACGACCAACCAGTTGCCAGTGGAAATTTGGATTTTTAAATCGCTATTTTTTTTTAACAAATCAATTCAATAGAAAACAGTTTATAATAATAATAACACACAAATTCCGGGTTGGTTCTTCAATATACCGAGTATACTCACCAGAAGGGTATTCAAAACGTCCAGTTGGGGATTCGGCTCGAACCAGTTGCCAGTTGGGGATTCGGATTTTTTTCAAATCGATATTTTATTTTACAAAAAAAAACTGCAGCCCCGCTCTGTTGATTCAATACATTGAGTATATTCATCAGAACATCCACAATTTCCGGTTAATAGGATAATTGGCGAGGTGGTCCGAATGAACACACCGGGTTGGTTCTTCAATATACCGAATATAAACACCAGAAGGCGATTCGAAACGCACAGTTGGGTATTCGGCGCAACTCGCCAACTACAAACCAGTTGACAGTTAGGGATAAGGTTGTTTTTTAAATCGCTTATTTATATTTATTTAATAGAATACCATTTTATCATGACAATTAATTCACTTCTGTTCAAAAACCTCATAAAGCCTGATAAACATAGGTTCATCATGTCAATGTAAGTTTATCAGGCACATGACGTCATACTGTATAATTATACATTTTTACCTGGACGGAATCTCTACAAGCCGTAGCAAAAGTTTGATGCTGATTTTCATTTTCACGAAAAAGACGAATTAGAAATATTGACATGATAAGATAATACCATGTTGGTGTCTGATATTATCAACTTCATCAGGTTCGGAACGAAAAAAAACAAGGACTTGGCAGAGCCTTGTGGTATTCTCTATATAATATATAACAATGAAAAACACCACTTCCGCGTTGTTCCTGCAATACACTAGAAGGCGATTCAAACTTCCAGTTGGGTGTCCGGTGATCTCGATAACGTTGTTTGTCTGAATATTTTGCTGGTCATACACAGGTTGTTGATCCGGCGCGGGTTGCTGGTCTCGCTAAGGTTGTTTGTCTGATTATGGTTGCTGGTCATACACAGGTTGTGATCCGGCACGGGTTGCTGGTCTCGCTAAGGTTGTTTGTCTGATTATAGTTGCTGGTCATACGCAGGTTTTTGATCCGGCACGGGTTGCTGGTCTCGCTAAGGTTGTTTGTCTGATTATAGTTGCTGGTCATACGCAGGTTTTTGATCCGGCACGGGTTGCTGGTCTCGCTAAGGTTGTTTTTCTGATTATAGTTGCTGGTCATACGCAGGTTGTTGATCCGGCCGGGTTGCTGGTCTCGCTAAGGTTGTTTGTCTGATTATGATTGCTGGTCATGCACAGGTTGCTGATACGACTAGGGTTACTGGTCCCGTTAAGGATTTCATATTTTGAATGAAAATGTATGTTTTGTTGTTTTCAGTGTTCGCATCAGCAAGGATTAATCCTTCCTTCTGTAAGTGAAGGGCTTCATGTTTTGTGGTTTTAATATAACTTTTACAAAGTATCATTTTGTTAATATTCAATGTGGTATTTTGTAATAAGTACGTATAACAGAAGCTACATGTTGTGTTGTTTTTTACCACTTTGAGGCTGTCTTATCTGAAAAAAAAGAAAAGGATTCTTTCTTAAATATGATTTTTAGTGGACTTATCGCCCCATTGGCGCGAAAATTTACCACGTGGTTTTTTATTTCATATACACTTGGTACCTTATTGCTCTAATGAGGCGTTATATAAGTCCTTGAAAAAGGACACAAGCTACACCCATATAACCAAATAAATATCAGACATCTTTGTGTGTATGTATAGATGTATTTATACAATTACTTGTACAGGTCTATATTCGATTAAAATTAAACCTCAGCTGTGTAATACTTCATGTATATTTCACACTTCACATACGGAATCTTCCTTGTCAGAGAAAACTTCACAGATAATGTTCCAGCATATCCATCTTTACTTTGTCTAATCTTCTTCATGAACATGTTTGGTTTAATTTAAAGGAAGTTCATATATATCAAAAATGTTAAGAATTAAAATGCAACAAAAACATTATCTCACCAATATATCACGTCTACGTATCGTTATATATTATCGCTGATTGCGTAGGTAGATTGAAGTTAATTTGATATTCGTCTTTGATATTCGATATTCATCATGAATCTTACGCTAATCCTAACCATAACCTCCAATTTGAAGAGTTACGCCCTTTAAATATTAAAAGATGACAAACGAATATTAAACTAACTTCTAACTGCTGAGTGCGTATTGCGATATCAATATCTTTTTAATCATGACAAAAATTATATATCAGTTAACACTAATTTATTTGATATCAGCAAACAAAGCTCAAAGCTTATAATGTTATATACTGCTCTCGAGTCGGCACCCTGTGTAGAAACAGTACAGTACCAAGTGATTTAGAGCATTGGGTTGAGCTGACGATTGAACCCACAACCTCTGGCGTGGGCGGCTAATACTCTATTTCCTTAACTTGCCTTACGTGTCAATGCAAGACTAAAACACATTTCCCACATACAAATGAAACATATTTTATGACCCATTAACGAGTAACGTGATTCCATATAACATCATATCCAGGATAGGAGGGTCGTGGGTTCGATCCTCCGCCATAAATAAGTTTGGTGTCATTGAGCAAGACATTTTATCCGATTATGCTTATTCCTGGAAGTTATAAATTGTTTTACATCGATGTAAAATAAATAAGTTTTAATAAAGAATTCTCGTAATATTATTTACATTTTAACTGGACTAGTGCCGGATTATTTTCAAAAAGTATTTATTCTACTGTGATTTAAATTAATAAACACTTACATACTAGTATTATGTTTCTTAAACAATATATACATATATCACTTTATCTAACTTTTCATGAACTGCAGCTGTGGTCATTGGGTAGTGTTCGCCTCACATGCGGAAGGTCGTCGGTTCGATCCCCGACTGGATCATATCAAAGACTTTAACACTGGAATTAGAAGCTTCCTCGCTCGGCGCTCAACATTTAGAGGATAGTTATATGTCTGATGGGCCCGGTGTCAGTATAAGGTGACTGGGTGGGGTCTGAATCACGATATTCCGGTGTGGCAGAGCTTTAATTCTGTCTCCAGCAGGCACAATCGTGATAATAGTGACCTTTTTAAAGTGTCGCTAAACACCTACAACAAAAGTAACATAAACGTGTTCCGTTTTATTTGATTATTATAAAAATATCAAGACAAAAAGCAGTACAATAATATTAGCTTTGCAGAATTTCTCTCTGTCAAGTTGTATAATTATCATTTCACCATTGACGTCAAGTAGACACGAGAGTGAGTTATGACTACGATGTACGTTTAGTGTTCTCCGAAGTCGGTCGCTGACATCTTGATTACGTACCTGTCACTGCTGAGGTCGCAGGTTAGGTTTAGTGTCCTCCGTGGCCGGTCGCTGATATCTTGATTACGCACCTGTCACTGCTGAGCTCGCAGGTTAGGTTTAGTGTTTCCCGTGGCCGGTCGCTGATATCTTGATAACGTACCTGTCACTGCTGAGGTCGCAGGTTAGGTTTAGTGTATCCCGTGGCCGGTCGCTGATATCTTGATAACGTACCTGTCACTGCTGAGGTCGCAGGTTAGGTTTAGTGTCTCCCGTGGCCGGTCGCTGATATCTTGATAACGTACCTGTCACTGCTGAGGTCGCAGGTTAGGATTAGTGTCCTACGTGGCCGGTCGGTGATATCTTGATTACGTACCTGTCACCGCTGAGGTCGCAGGTTAGGTTTAGTGTCCTCCGTAGCCGGTCGCTGATATCTTGATTACGTATCTGTCACCGTTGAGGTCGCAGGTTAGGTTTAGTGTCCTCCGTGGCCGGTCGCATATATATTGATTACGTATCTGTCATCGCTGAGGTCGCAGGTTTGGTTATGTGTCCTCCGTAGCCGGTCGCTGGTATCTTGATTACGTACCTGTCACCGCTGAGGTCGCAGGTTAGGTAAAGTGTCCTCCGTGGCCGGTCGCTAATATTTTGATTACGTACCTGTCACTGCTGAGGTCGCAGGTTAGGTTTAGTGTCCTCCGTGGCCGGTCGCATATATCTTGATTACGTATCTGTCATCGCTGATGTCGCAGGTTAGGTTATGTGTCCTCCGTAGCCGGTCGCTGGTATCTTGATAACGTACCAGTCACCGCTGAGGTCGCAGGTTAGGTTTAGCGTCTTCCGTGGCCGGTCGCATATATCTTGATACGTACCTGTCACCGCTGAGGTCGCAGGTTAGGTTAAGTGTCCTCCGTAGCCGGTCGCTTATATTTTGACCTGTCACTGCTGAGGTCGCAGATTAGTTTTAGTGTCCTCCGTGGGCAGTCGCAAATATCTTGATAACGTACCTGTCACCGCTGAGGTCGCAGGTTAGGTTAAGTGTCCTCCGTAGCCGGTTGCTTATATCTTGATTACGTACCTGTCACCGCTGAGGTTGCAGGTTAGGTTAAGTGTCCTCCGTAGCTGGTCGCTTATATCTTGATTACGTACCTGTCACTGCTGAGGTTGCAGGTTAGGTTTAGTGTCCTCCGTGGTCGGTCGCAAATATCTTGATTACGTACCTGTCACCGCTGAGGTCGCAGGTTAGGTTAAGTGTCCTCCGTAGCTGGTCGCTGTTATCTTGATTACGTATCTGTCACCGCTGAGGTCGCAGGTAAGGTTAAGTGTCCTCCGTAGCTGGTTGCAGGTATCTTGATTACGTACATGTCACCGCTGTCACGTTTATATGTATCTGTCTTCTTGAAATGGAGTGTATTTCTCAATATTCAGGTTAAAAGAACAACCATTTACACATACCGGTATCAAATAGTTTTAATTGGACGTTTTATGAAAATCTCTGTAACTATTTATACAATTTACTAAGTTGTGGTTAATACGTTTATAGAGTATTGTACAATACCTCACCTCAACCCTGATAAAAACAGCTAACCAAGATAGCTGGGCCGGGTTGCTTATAGGCCATACTAAATTAATTGCTCGATTATCATCCCCGCCCGTCCCCTAATGTTTGCCGCCCCGAACCTTTTATTTTCATAAAAAAATATATAGATTGTTTTGTATGTAATATATAGAAACATCAATTTTTTAAAAATAAAAATGAAAATAAAATCTTTCACTAACCAATTCCTCAAAATTTGTCATTTTTATGCTATCGAGGGCTAACAGACGATCAGTTAACCTAACCGCCGTTTCCTGGGATCCTACGACATGCATGATACATAATGGTCCTATTCTTGCCATCACGCATACGCCTCCCTGAAACCACACAGGTGTTGATAATTTAACCACAAAAGTGAACATGACAAAAATTATCAAATGAACATGACACCCATTCGGAGGATTCCTTCTCCTCTGCAAAGATCGGCAGAGATTTTATTCTTAGCCGGAACCATACGGGCTTAATAATAAAGAACACACCAGTGCCGTGTAGTTTCTTCAATATATCGAGTATATTCACCAGAAAGCGCTTCGGAACGACCAACCAGTTGCCAGTGGAAATTCGAATCGTTAAATCGCTATTTTTTTAACAAATCAATTCAATAGAAAACAGTTTATAATGATAAAATAACATACAAGTTCCAGGTTGGTTCTTCAATATACATGTATCAAGAATATTCACCAGAAAGCGCTTCGGAACGACCAACCAGTTGCCAGTGGAAATTCGAATCGTTAAATCGCTATTTTTTTAACAAATCAATTCAATAGAAAACAGTTTATAATGATAAAATAACATACAAGTTCCAGGTTGGTTCTTCAATATACATGTATCAAGAATATTCACCAGAAGGCGCTTCGGAACGACCAACCAGTTGCCAGTGGAAATTTGGATTTTTAAATCGCTATTTTTTTTTAACAAATCAATTCAATAGAAAACAGTTTATAATAATAATAACACACAAATTCCGGGTTGGTTCTTCAATATACCGAGTATACTCACCAGAAGGGTATTCAAAACGTCCAGTTGGGGATTCGGCTCGAACCAGTTGCCAGTTGGGGATTCGGATTTTTTTCAAATCGATATTTTATTTTACAAAAAAAAACTGCAGCCCCGCTCTGTTGATTCAATACATTGAGTATATTCATCAGAACATCCACAATTTCCGGTTAATAGGATAATTGGCGAGGTGGTCCGAATGAACACACCGGGTTGGTTCTTCAATATACCGAATATAAACACCAGAAGGCGATTCGAAACGCACAGTTGGGTATTCGGCGCAACTCGCCAACTACAAACCAGTTGACAGTTAGGGATAAGGTTGTTTTTTAAATCGCTTATTTATATTTATTTAATAGAATACCATTTTATCATGACAATTAATTCACTTCTGTTCAAAAACCTCATAAAGCCT
Source organism: Panopea generosa (assembly GCA_029582155.1). NCBI lineage: Eukaryota > Metazoa > Mollusca > Bivalvia > Adapedonta > Hiatellidae > Panopea > Panopea generosa. The sequence continues at coordinate 1,533,205 of JAPMAH010000025.1, read as the reverse complement.
GATAAACATAGGTTCATCATGTCAATGTAAGTTTATCAGGCACATGACGTCATACTGTATAATTATACATTTTTACCTGGACGGAATCTCTACAAGCCGTAGCAAAAGTTTGATGCTGATTTTCATTTTCACGAAAAAGACGAATTAGAAATATTGACATGATAAGATAATACCATGTTGGTGTCTGATATTATCAACTTCATCAGGTTCGGAACGAAAAAAAACAAGGACTTGGCAGAGCCTTGTGGTATTCTCTATATAATATATAACAATGAAAAACACCACTTCCGCGTTGTTCCTGCAATACACTAGAAGGCGATTCAAACTTCCAGTTGGGTGTCCGGTGATCTCGATAACGTTGTTTGTCTGAATATTTTGCTGGTCATACACAGGTTGTTGATCCGGCGCGGGTTGCTGGTCTCGCTAAGGTTGTTTGTCTGATTATGGTTGCTGGTCATACACAGGTTGTGATCCGGCACGGGTTGCTGGTCTCGCTAAGGTTGTTTGTCTGATTATAGTTGCTGGTCATACGCAGGTTTTTGATCCGGCACGGGTTGCTGGTCTCGCTAAGGTTGTTTGTCTGATTATAGTTGCTGGTCATACGCAGGTTTTTGATCCGGCACGGGTTGCTGGTCTCGCTAAGGTTGTTTTCTGATTATAGTTGCTGGTCATACGCAGGTTGTTGATCCGGCCGGGTTGCTGGTCTCGCTAAGGTTGTTTGTCTGATTATGATTGCTGGTCATGCACAGGTTGCTGATACGACTAGGGTTACTGGTCCCGTTAAGGATTTCATATTTTGAATGAAAATGTATGTTTTGTTGTTTTCAGTGTTCGCATCAGCAAGGATTAATCCTTCCTTCTGTAAGTGAAGGGCTTCATGTTTTGTGGTTTTAATATAACTTTTACAAAGTATCATTTTGTTAATATTCAATGTGGTATTTTGTAATAAGTACGTATAACAGAAGCTACATGTTGTGTTGTTTTTTACCACTTTGAGGCTGTCTTATCTGAAAAAAAAGAAAAGGATTCTTTCTTAAATATGATTTTTAGTGGACTTATCGCCCTATTGGCGCGAAAATTTACCACGTGGTTTTTTATTTCATATACACTTGGTACCTTATTGCTCTAATGAGGCGTTATATAAGTCCTTGAAAAAGGACACAAGCTACACCCATATAACCAAATAAATATCAGACATCTTTGTGTGTATGTATAGATGTATTTATACAATTACTTGCACAGGTCTATATTCGATTAAAATTAAACCTCAGCTGTGTAATACTTCATGTATATTTCACACTTCACATACGGAATCTTCCTTGTCAGAGAAAACTTCACAGATAATGTTCCAGCATATCCATCTTTACTTTGTCTAATCTTCTTCATGAACATGTTTGGTTTAATTTAAAGGAAGTTCATATATATCAAAAATGTTAAGAATTAAAATGCAACAAAAACATTATCTCACCAATATATCACGTCTACGTATCGTTATATATTATCGCTGATTGCGTAGGTAGATTGAAGTTAATTTGATATTCGTCTTTGATATTCGATATTCATCATGAATCTTACGCTAATCCTAACCATAACCTCCAATTTGAAGAGTTACGCCCTTTAAATATTAAAAGATGACAAACGAATATTAAACTAACTTCTAACTGCTGAGTGCGTATTGCGATATCAATATCTTTTTAATCATGACAAAAATTATATATCAGTTAACACTAATTTATTTGATATCAGCAAACAAAGCTCAAAGCTTATAATGTTATATACTGCTCTCGAGTCGGCACCCTGTGTAGAAACAGTACAGTACCAAGTGATTTAGAGCATTGGGTTGAGCTGACGATTGAACCCACAACCTCTGGCGTGGGCGGCTAATACTCTATTTCCTTAACTTGCCTTACGTGTCAATGCAAGACTAAAACACATTTCCCACATACAAATGAAACATATTTTATGACCCATTAACGAGTAACGTGATTCCATATAACATCATATCCAGGATAGGAGGGTCGTGGGTTCGATCCTCCGCCATAAATAAGTTTGGTGTCATTGAGCAAGACATTTTATCCGATTATGCTTATTCCTGGAAGTTATAAATTGTTTTACATCGATGTAAAATAAATAAGTTTTAATAAAGAATTCTCGTAATATTATTTACATTTTAACTGGACTAGTGCCGGATT
>JAPMAH010000025.1:1469172-1530513 GCA_029582155.1 Panopea generosa | reverse complement strand
AGCTATTTAACACAACTTTTGACTGTAGTACAGTTTCTGATATTAGCCGGTATACTATTCCAGATTAAAGTTCCAGAGTTGGACAAACTACCTTTGAATAACTCTCTGGTGGGATGTGGAGTGATAAAGTTTAATACATTTGTTGAATGTAAATTTCTATGAATGTTATCATGGGTATTAAATGTATCTGTTATATGATTGGAATCATCATTTCTGCATACTTTAATAGTATCACAATAGTTTAAACTTATTTATTTTACTTCAATTGTGAAACTTCAACAAAGTTATTACAACTTATATGAATCACGTTTGAAGTCTTGGGTAGATTGATTGATTGATTGAATATTTTGCATCATTCTTTGCCATAGAGATGATCAGTTAACATAACCACTGTTTTCTGAGATCCTGGAAACCAGTGCCAGAACACACCCTATCTCAGCTAGTAATGATAACTTTCCCACTTGAATCAGCATTGAGAGATGAATGATAATAAGACACTATGTTGTGTATCAATCATCACGGAGACTGTGGCCGAGTGGGATTCGAACTCACAAACCTGGATTGATAGTCAAGATGCGCTACTGACTGAGTTAATCGGGCCCAACTCTTCCTTGGTAGAACCAGTACAAAGCAAATGCGGAATAAGTGTCTTACTTAAGGACACTGCACATACCCGGGTAGGAGGATCGAACGCCCGACCCTCCAATCATGGGGCTGATGTTCTACCACTGGATCACGTGCTCCACACTATTGATGGATATAAGCAGAAATTTTTGTTCTTTTGGTCAGTTGACCACATGTTCCCGACAATCAACACACCAGACATTTCTGTTACCATCAAGCGAGTATCAGAAAGTTGATATTAAGTTCTTGCTCCCATTTTAAAACTGTGTTTACGGAGGGGTTGGTTCTAGAAAGGTCTGATGGGTTTACCATAATTTTGTCCAGAAAATAGACAAGCACTGAACTAAAAACAAAAGTACAACTCGCATTTTTGTGAGTGCTAATAAGAGCCCTGCCGTATAGTCACAGTATTATCACAGTATAATCACAGTATAGTCACAGTATCACAGTATAGTCACAGTATAGTCACAGTATAATCACAATATAGTCACAGTATAATCACAGATAATCACAGTAGTCACAGTATAATCACATTATAGTCACAGTATAATCGAAGTTCATTCAAATTATAGTTACAGTATAATCACAGTATAGTAGAGACACAGTATAGTATAGTCAAATATAGTCTCATTGTAGTCACAGTATAGTAAAGTATAGTCGGAGTACAAATTTTAGTCATAATATATAGTCGCAGTATAATCACAGTACATTCAAATTATAGTCATAGTATATACTCACAGTATAGTAGTCACAGTATAGTAGTCACAGTATAGTAGTCACTGTATAGTTACAATTTAGTCAAAATATAGTCACAATATAGTCTAAGTATAGGCACTGTATAGTATAGTCACAGGATAGTCGCAATATATTCACAGTATTGTCAAAATATAGTCACAGTATTGTAAAATATAGGTACAGTATAGTCACAGTATTGTCACAATATAGTCACAGTTTAGTCACAATATAGTCACAGTACATTCTCAATATAGTCACAATATAGTCCAGCAAAGTCACAGTATAGTAACAATATATTATATACAATACATTATTATCAAAATATAGGCATAGTATAGTCACATTATAGTCAAAAGTATAGTCTCAGTATAATATAGTCACAGTAGTGTCCAAATGTAGGTACAGTATAGTCACAGTGTAGTATACTCACAGTATAGTCACAATATAGATGCAGTATTGTCAAAATATTGTCAAAGTATAGTCATAATACATTCTCAATATAGTCACAATATAGACACAGTATAGTCACAGTATTGTCAACGTATAGTCAGGGAATTGTCATAATATAGTCAGTATTGTCAGAATAAAGGTAGACTGTTAGTCACAGAATAGTCGAAACTTGTCACAGTATAGTCATAGCTTGTCACAGTTTAGTCATTGTTTGTCACAGTATAGTTATAGCTTGCCACAGTCAGTTTGCCACAGTAATAGCTTGTCACAGTCATAGTTTGCCACAGTATAGTTAAATTTTGTCACAGTCATAGCTTGTCACAGTAAAGTCATATTTTGTCACAGTATAGTCATAGCATGTCACATTCATAGCTTGTCACAGTATAGTCATAGCATGTCACATTCATAGTTTGTCACAGTTTAGTCATAGCTTGTCACAATATAGTCATAGCTTGTCACAGTCATAGTTTGTCACAGTATAGTCATAACTTGTCACAGTCATAGCTTGTCACAGACATAGTTTGTCACAATATAGCCATATCTTGTCACAGTATAGTCATTGCTTGTCACAGTCATTGTTTGTCACAGTATAGTCATAGCTTGTCACAGTATTGTAATAGCTTGTCACAGTATAGTTATAGCTGGTCACAGTATAGTAAGAGCTTGTCACAGTATAGTTATAGCTGGTCACAGTATAGTCAAAGCATGTCACAGTCATAGTTTGTCACAGTATTGTCATAACTTGTCACAGTCATAGCTTGCCACAGTCATAGTTTGTCACAGTATATTCATAGCTTGTCACAGTATAGTCATATCATGTCACAGTCATAGTTTGTCACAGTCTAGTCATAACTTGTCACAGTCATAGTTTGTCACAGTATATTCATAGCTTGTCACAGTCATAGTTTGCTACAGTAAAGTCATAGCTTGTCACAGTCATAGCTTGTCTCAGTATAGTCATAGTTTGCCACAGTACAGTAATAGCTTGTCACAGTCATTGCTTGTCACAGTATAGTCAAAGATTGTCACAGTATAGTCATACCTTACCACAGTCATAGCTTGTCACAGTATAGTCAAAGTTTGCCAGTCATAGCTTGTCACAGTATAGTCATAGCTTGTCACAGTATAGTCATAGCTTGTCACAATATAGTCATAGCTTGTCACATTCATGGCTTGTTACAGCATAGTCATAGCTTGTCACAGTCATAACTTGTCACAGTATAGTCATACCTTGCCACAGTCATAGCTTGTCACAGTATAGTCATAGTTCGCCAGTCTTAGCATGTCACAGTATAGTCATAGCTTGTCACAGTCATAGTTTGTCACAGTATAGTCATAGTTTACCACAGTATAGTCATAGCTTACCACAGTATAGTCATAGCTTGTCACAGTCATAGTTTGTCAAAGTATAGTCATAGCTTGTCACAGTCACATCGCGTCATCATCATAGTGCTATCACCATCGTGTCATCTTACCATCACCATCGTGTTATCGTAGCATCACCCTCCTGTTTGACATGCGCAAAAGATAGTAAATAATGGAAGACATCATGGATTCAGGTATTCATGGTTATTTTGTATCTGGAGATACAGATGCTGCTGAGCACTGAAAAGGGAATTTATTTATAAGATACACAGTCATGTGTTTTCTTTTTATATTATAATCACTAAATGTGGGCTTTTAACCCTGCAAAAATGTCATTACATAAATTGTAAATTATTGAGAAGGTACTTTATATAGTTATTTTGAAAGATTCACAAAAAGTGAATGTCTATATCATTGTAAATCCTGTAAACAACAGACAAAATCGTAAATGATAAAATATATGTGTATAATACCGATGTGGGCATAGTGGTTTGTAGAGTTTAAACTTTTACTCATACAACTGTCTGTTTTGAGTTTTCCTTCTTTTTCACTCATATCACTTCATAACGTGTTATATAACATTTATATATGTATATAAATATGTTTGACTTGGAGGTTGTGGATTCGAATTTAAAACAAATCTGATTATGTTTTGTTTGCACAACAAAAACATATTCTGTATAATATATGCGGGCTACATCACAAACAGTCCAGAACATCACCAACCCAGAAAGCACTGCTCAGTTCAGAACATCACAAACCCAGAAGGCGCCGCTCGGTCCAGAACATCACAAACCCTAGAAGGCACCGCTCGGTCCAGAACATCACAAACTCAGAAAGCACTGCTCGGTCCAGAACATCGCAAACCCAGAAAGCACCGCTCGGACCAGAACATCACACCGCTCAGTCCAGAACATCACAAACCCAGAAAGCACCACTCAGTCAAGAACATCACAGACCCAGAAAGCACCGCTCGGTCCAGAACATCACACCGCTCAGTCCAGAACATCACAAACCCAAAAAGCATCACTCAGTCCAGAACATCACAAACCCACAAAGCACCGCTCGGTCCAGAACATCACAAACCCAGAAAGCACCACTCGGTCCAGAACATCACAAACCCAGAAAGCACCGCTTGGTCCAGAACATCACAAACCCAGAAAGCACCGCTCGGTCCAGAACATCACAAACCCAGAAAGCACCGCTAGGTCCAGAACATCACAAACCCAGAAAGCACCACTCGGTCCAGAACATCACAAACCCAGAAAGCACCACTTGGTCCAGAACATCTATGTGGAAATGTTTGTCAGTTACTTACGCAATTCACTTTCTTGACCTACATATTTCCGGAATAATTGACTGGATTATTTTTCTCACTTCCAAAGATAACATATTTAAAATCATATCTTGGACACTTTCTTCTATTATTTACAATCAAGTACTTTTGTTTGTTAATTTGTATTTAACAAAAGGTAAATTTTGGTCACTGTAGAAAATTATTATATGATTAGTTTAATATGCTACACAACCATCTCTAATTTGGTATTTTGTTACAATAACTAGGCCAAACTACAAGGTTCTGGCGGAAATTTTGGCTGCCGTTCGATGTCCAGGAGGCTATGGACTAGGCACGGGATATCTATTGGACGGATTGCATGTGCATCAGAAATTTATAAGTTACTGTTTTGGCTATAAATAAGCCAGGTCCATGCTATTGGTAAATAAGAAATAAGTGTATACCCAGTAAACTGAAATTACAAATATATGTTATTTTTATCTGTTCAGTTGTTCAATATGACATAAAGCATGATATATATTAAAAGAAATTTGCTAACATTATTCACTTTCTCTGTTCTGTTCTGTACAAACATGATTGTCTGCCTGCCTGCCTGCCTGCCTGTCTGTCTGTCTGTCTTCATAAAAATTCAATAATTACAGGTCAGCCTTTAGAGGATAGTTCTAGGTCCAGTCAGTCCGTTGTCAGTATAATGTGACTGAATGCTGTATCATACCATTTGTCTGTGGCATACTGTCTCGGGCAGACACTGTCGCGGTAAGATTTAAGCTCAATATCATACAACAACAACAAATCATGCACATTCCTGTCCAGCTTATATATCAGTCAAGATATATTTCTACTTTCAGAAATGCTGTCTTGCAGATGCAGCGTATTCTTGACTCGGAAGGTGTACAGGCAAGATTATCGACCGTCCAGAAAGAAATACCGTGATAAAAGACAAACTACCGTGTTCATATTGATGGGTATGACAAGATCAAATGTTTCGGATTTGCTATACATGGGGCTGTCTGCTGGTAAACTGACAATTATAAGGACATGCGACAATCTTTATATGTTTTGATTAAATACATGCCACAGAAAAATATAAATATGAAAGACGTTAAGATGATAGTTACAACTTATATCATATGCAAGCAGTCCTTTAGGTTTCTGTTTTGGAGAAAAGGCACTGCAGCCGTTAAGAATAAAAAAAGTTAATCATTTTCACTCGAATGACAATATTGAAAAGATGTTTAATCAACTGTCATTGATATGATACAATTTTAAAGCAAATAATTTTGTTGTTTGAAAACACAACAAATGAATTTCTCAGCAATAAACATTTCAGTCAATCAGCGATGCTGTTAAACTTTTTGCTGTGTCATGACAAATCCTGTGGCTAAACGTTGCAAAAACTAATAATGACCCAAAAGTTGTTGCCTCTTACTTTTTGGAGTTTGTACTTGAAATTGAAGGTACCTTTTTACTTTTAGCTCATCTGACTTTTTTATGTGAGAATGCTGTCACATGGCTTCCGACGTCACTGTCATTGCAGAAAATCCCTTTGATGATCCTCTTCTAAGTCGCAAGTTGTGTCTTTGGTCCCTTTTCCATTTTCAATATGGTTGCCACCAGTGTCAATACTATTTTCCAATTGGGTGATTTAAAAATGCCTTGCCTAAACCACTGAACAGAATTTAACCAAACTTTGCATGAATGTTTCTGTGATGGTACTCTATCAAGTTAGTATATTTTGGACGGTCCACTACTTTGTTCAACTTTATTTTTTTTATTTGACTCGTCCTTTTCAAAAGATCATGTACTAAAGTGTTTTTTGACATTACACTTCATTATGCTATTTAATTATAATGAGTTTCAAAGTTTGAAATCAGTGTATATGTAACATGGACATTAAAAAACTTAGTAACATTATCAAGGGGATGACAGATAAGCAAATATAGCCACCATAATTGAATCATTTGAAAAAATGTTATTTTTGGTTTTATGCCCCTTTGTTTCAAATTTAATCAATAATCACCAAAACTAAAGTGGAGTACAAATTTAAAAAAAACAGCAACATACAGACTAATACACCAGATGAGCATTTACAGACTTTTGACGTCCTGTATTAGTAACTGGAGTAAAGGATCTAACAGAAATACTGTTTAATGAATTTAACATAATTTAATATGCTCACTTAATCCTAGAAGACTACCTTCATTTCAAAATAGTCAACAGGTTTTATTTTCATATTCAAACTTATATATATTTACTTGAAATAGACTTCATACACTAGTATCACCATACTGACTTTCAGGTTATTTCAATATTTAAATACTGTGTTTGATTAATGGTGATGGATTAGTAAATAATCTGCAAATTGTTTATAATAGAATAAGATTGATGTATGTGATAAATTAACATACATTTGCTGGGTATTGTTAGTTCTATAATATCCACTTCAAATGTAACAAATAGTTGATATGTCATATTTTCTGCCAAGCATCAATAGTTGCAATGAATAAATAATGTATCTGCCTTAAAATTACATTTTACATACTGATCCAAAGTGAAGTAAATACTTTTTAATATAACATATTTTCAGTTATACATTTCATTATCATGATAGTTTTTAGACTACCAAGTTGTCATAAACTCTGTTCTTAATATAACCTGCAATCTTTTATGAGTGTCTTTTCTTGAAGATCTTCATTTCATTAGTACACACAACTTTCAGCAGTACCTTGTCATCTGCGGATGGATGCTGGTACAGAAAATGTGCTTCTTTCCAATTTGCAGAAAGCATTCAGATAGAATCATGAAGACAACATGTGTGGAGAAAAAAGCGTTATTGTCGGCAGTTCACATACACATCAGGTAGGTGATTACATTTTGATGCACGATGGTTCACATATTCATTATCTACGACACTAGTTATAGATGATTTACCTAGGTCAGAGAAAAGCGGGTTAGTAATGTAGTAGATATAGTGTTGGCCGCTCACACAATAGGTTGTAGGTTCAATCCCCAGCTTGACCTAATACCAGTAAAAAATCACACTCAATACTGGTTCTACCAAGGAAGCAGACTTGAAAGTGATTCATATAAGCTTTGAGCTATCTTCGCAATCAAGCTAAAATAAATTAGCATAAACTAAACCGAAGATTTCTAAATAAAAAAATCAAGTTCATACCAATAACTTATTGTCGAGCCTACTGACCGCTCTTTGTTTTTGTTGCTTCACTATTTTGGACATAAATGCACATAGAGACAATATACAATGATTAAATATATCCATTTTGTGCTCAAGTAGAAACTATGAAGTTTTTTGAAAAAATTGTAATTGTTACAAATTACAATGCATAAAACTTACACTTTACCATTTATCTAGGCATGTTTGAATATAAACCACGTTATCTTTAAAATAACAGCGATTTGTTCTTTGTTTCAATGAATTAAAGACATCACTTGTATTCTAAGGCTTTGATTAACTTTAACATTGATTTCGACAGAGAATAGAGAGTTGGTGGCATCAGCTTCATCTGATGTGTATTGCATCTTGGCAAGACATTGTTGGTGACTTAGTCAACCAAGGAACATTTTCTATTGCTGTGTGTTTTATCAGGACACTTGTCTTTTACTGTTTTAAATTGAAAGGATCAATCATCAGCTCATCTGTAAAACCAAAGAGTTATTCAAAGAACTTGGGGCATGGCTACCGGTAGTTTTATTTGAGTATGATAAACACAATAATTCAACTCCAAGATATATTTATACCAATAGTGTTAAGCGGAGTAGTAGTGTCATGGATAGTGTTCACTGTTCAAGTAAGAGGTTGTGGGTTCTATCTCCAGCTCGACCTGATGCCTCTCAAAAAACAACGGTTAGTACCATGAAGCGACTCCAGCAGTTCATTTAAGCTCCTAGCATTCTTCACAATTGAGCTAAAATCAATTAGTAACTAATAGTGTTTAAGTATATTATGTATATATCATAGTATATATAATAAATTAATGTTTATGTTGTTTTGTCTTTAGGGCCTGTGTTAGATTTTGCTTCATGCAAATAATCCAACAAGAGTTAGATGTGGTATGTTTAGAGTGGAATACACGTAATCTTCGACGACAGAACAGAGATGGAACTCCTTATGGAAAATAAGAATTCTTGTACCATCACCCAGAAGTATTTGGTAAGCTATAAAATGGCAAAAATACTATTTACATTGCTACTCTCAAACCGTAAAATGTATAGTATTATTCAATTTAATCATTAATCTTTAAAGCTTCAAATCAATAACTCCAAAAGTTCTAAAATTTCCTAAATTAAGAAAAAAATCTCAGATTACCATATGAAGCTCAAAACTGTTCAGTGACTGTTATTACTTTCTTAAATATAAAGATTTCAAATACATGAAGTAATATTGAAAATAATGAAAGCTCCATATGAATAAAAAATGTGCATGTTCACAAATAGTGCCTTGTGTCCCTTTAAAGCAAACTTGCAAAAAACAACAACCTAAATATTTAAGTTCGAAAAGACAACAATTCAACTTTAGTTTCTGATTAATAACTTCTGAAATAGTCTTTTAATTCAATTGATATTTTCGTGTAGCTGTATAAAATACATAAAGTACAGGGAAAGTTCAATATTTGTTAATGTTCGTCTAATTAAGATTCGTGGTCCCTTTTCGACTTAAATTTTGTATACAAACATGTCGCAAGGTCATCTGTGTCCTATGTACATTTATACATGTATTTCTAAAAATCACGTTACTTTTTCTATTAAAATATCCAGATTATCAAAAGATATTTTAAAAATAATCGCCAAGTTCATTTTCTCTTCTCTCAACCAGGTGCAATTGATCTCAAGTTTCCAGTAAATATGGAGGACTGCACAATTTTAAACAAGTTTTGTATGTCTCCAACAGTCACTGGGATGGAGGAGCCAATTCAATCATGACTTTAAGAATTGATGCAAAGAAATGGGAGACAGCAGCCAGAGTCAGCTACCGAAGCAACAGAATTAAAATGGCTACTAAATCACATTCAATGACAGTATGATTCTGCTGGTTCTGAAGCAATAAAAGTAGCAGAGATCAAAATAAAAAAATTATTATCTATCAAAATGTTTTGTCATTGATAAAAATATATATATATATATATATATGTATTTTATTTTTCAAAATTTCATTGAGCTATAAAGTGAGGATACAAATATATATACATGGTGACAGTGAAGAACAGTTTAATATTTAACAAAATCATAATACAAAACACTCATATAGATATGAGAGATGTTCATCACGACATTCATACACAGGTCTAATTTTTAGTATTAATAAACATTCATAATAGTATTGTTTGTCTGAAAAGGTGCTGTTAAGTTTTAATTATACAGATATTATGCAATTTAAATGAGAATATATCTGTGTATAAAAATACAATTTGAAACAATTAATCTTTTATCCAATATACTATAATAATCACTCTTTTTAGCGGAGATGGGGTGTGCTTGAGTACTGGTTAATCCCAGGAAATAGTGGTAAGTTAACTGATAGCCCTCGATGGCATAAAAATGATGCTAAATATTCAATCACTCAATCAATTGTAACATGATAGTGACATCTGGCACATCATGGTGTCATTTGTAATGTGATGGTGACATTTGTAACATGATGACATCTGTCACATGATGGTGACATCTGGCACATGATGGTGACATTTTTAGTGTGATGATGACATCTGGGACTTGATGGCAACATTTGTCACATGATGGTTACATTTGTAACATGATGGTGACATCTGGGCCTTTATTGTGACATTTGTCATGTGATGGTGACATTTGTCATGTGATGGTGACATCTGTCACATGATGGTGGCATTTGTAACATGATGTTGACATCTGTCTCATGATGGTGGCATTTGTAACATGATGGTGACATTTGTAACGTGATGGTGGCATTTGTCATGTAATTGTAATGCAAGGAGAACAGAAGTAAAAGTATGTTACTATACATGTACACATTTGATCAGTTGTCTTGTTTAATCTTTGATTTATATATAGGCTATTGACTATTTATTTGTTTGTTATTTTTTTGTAAAGCCTGGGTATATATATTTTTTAGACACTTGTATTTTATGATTAATACCTTATGTTAACATGTTAGCTGACCTACATTTTATACTTCAGTGTTACTTCATATTTTTGCTTTAAAGGAGGTTACTGGAGGTATATCAGGAGGAAGATGTTCTAATTATCTTAAAAATAAAATTATTTTTAAAGTGGATTAAAATCATCTCATTGTTATAAATAAATAAAACTTGAATTGTTTGGTATGTCAAATCTACCAAAAATGTGACAAAAATCAATGTTAAAATTGGAGTGGTAAAATCGAAACAAAATCCCCATTCTTAAAGTAGAATGCACTTAAATACTGCTTGACGACTGTCATATTGTCATAATTATGGACTCATACTAAGATGAAACAAATTTCATGAAGAAAATTCTTACAGTACCTCAATTTTTTAACATGTGAATGTATAACCATTTGGAGATCACAGACCCCAAGTATTATTGTTTTTAAAAACTGTTACTTTGCTGTCTGCTGCTTTTAAGATGATGTAAACTAATAGCTGACAAATACTGAATTACTTCTGATTGGAAGTATCAATCTATGTATATATGTGCTCAAATGTGACTTCAAGTCTACTTCATTGTGAATATTTTGATGACAAAGGTGAACATGATTTTGTATTTCTTGCTTGTCAAGCGATGTCTGCCTGTATGTGAGAAATCAGGAATGTTTTATTATATGTTTGTATTGTTATGATTTCCCCGTGACTCGGTATTATTCTCATTTTAGTTTATTGTATACCTGGAAATTTTCTCTTCACAAATCAGTTTTTTTTAGTACTGTGAATTTGTGTATGTTGTAATGAATATATAGATAAATGCATTAAATACAGTGTCTGATGCCCATATATTTAATGTGGACAAGAAATGTAGATGAAAAATATTTTACAAGAGAGGTTGCTTTTGACTGAAGAAGTAGTGTAAATGGTAGTAGTGATTGCAGTGTTATGGAGATGACAACTGTAGATACTTAAAGGGACACACGGCAATGTTAAAATAAAACTACTCTGGATCACACATCAAGTCCATCTTTACATCTATGAACGTACATATGAAATTAGAAAAAAACGTGTGAAGTTGCGCTAGTTTTAAAAATATGTGTAAAAATACTTAAAACATTACTTTTGAAAACAGATGAGAATACGTGAAACACTTTTTGTGCAAACATGATGCCCATCAATCATCTACAAGAGTTATCCCCTTTACAAAATAGAAACGAAATTAAGGGTCTGCACACATACTGGGTTAGTCTTATTTCATAATTGTGTCATGGATATATATGAAACACGCATATTGTAAGCAGTCAGTCAAGGAAAAAAGCAACTGCAGGTTAATATGCTCTGTAAGCATAGAAATGGGAAATAGCAAATGTTACTGCTTAAAACAACTGGCTGCTCAACAGAGGTGACCGCTTACACAAGTTTGACTGTATAAAAAGTAGAGTTTGTTGAAAATTGATCAAAATTGCCGTGTGTCCCTTTAATTGTATGTCTGTTAATACATGTAACATATCCTTCAGTTAATTATCTTACTGAAGATCGTTGAAAAACTTTCATTGTGAATATAAGTATAACACCTTTCATTACCAAAGCAAAGTCTGGCTATATTGTCATGTGATGCCTTTCACTATTTCTCACTTAAACTGAAAATTTCAGTTGAAAGTTTAAAATTTCTTGAAGATAATTTGTTTTATTTATTTCTTAAACTTATTGCTATTATATTTCACATTTTCATTATCATCCGTTTTTATTCATATGCTCATTTTGACCTTTTAGCATAAACATAAATAATAAGAGCAATATTTAGTGTTTGAAATCAAGTAAATCAATTTGTCATTTACATAATTTAGCAACTTAATCAATATAATTAAAAATAGTTGACAAACTTTAATTAAAATATAAAATTATAAGTGGAAAGGTATCACATCAATAAGAAAGAGTGGCCATGTTACAGATGTATGAAAATTGATCGACATGACGTGCTGTTGTAAACAATCTTGTCTGACAGTGATCGCTTTTAGTTTAAACAATATTTATTCATTTTCAACATATTACATATAAATATATTCAAATATACAGCGATACATAACAATAGAATTGAGAAGATAGCTATTTCTAGCTTATACAAAGTCTCTCTTCTGATATCTTTTGTTTAGCTGCTGGTTAATGTGACATTCACAGTGGATAAATACACAGCTGTCAAGCTGTTTGTGGTAACCTTTTCTTATAAAATGTCTGTAAAGTAATCATTGGTTATTCTAGGTACAAGTTTTGGTAAATGATTTTGGCTATGACTTTAGTATTTCCTCAAATTGCACATACAGTAAAACTTGATAAAAGGGAGGGAACTCGGATATAAACAATTTATAAGTTTCTGACCCTTCTCTATTCTATACAAAATTGATGGAATTAAGGAATAATTGCTTGAAGCGAGCATGTTTTTCAGTCCCAAACTACAGATGTCATGGTAGTAAATAATAAGTTTATAACAAACTACAGATGTAGTAAATAATGAGTTTATAACAAACTACAGATGTCATGGTAGTAAATAATGAGTTAATAACAAACTACAGATGTTGTAGTAAATAATGAGTTTATAACAAACTACAGATGTAGTAAATAATGAGTTTATAACAAACTACAGATGTCATGGTAGTAAATAATGTGTTAATAACAAACTACAGATGTTGTAGTAAATAATGAGTTTATAACAAACTACAGATGTAGTAAGTAATGAGTTTATAACAAACTACAGATGTCATGGTAGTAAATAATAACAAGCTACAGATGTTGTAGTAAATAATGAGTTTATAACAAATTACAGATGTAGTAAATTATGAGTTTATAACAAACTACAGATGTTGTAGTAAATAATGAGTTTATAACAAATTACAGATGTAGTAAATTATGAGTTTATAACAAACTACAGATGATGTAGTGAATAATGAGTTTATAACAAACTACAGATGTAGTGAATAATGAGTTAATAACAAACTACAGATGTAGTGAATAATGAGTTAATAACAAACTACAGATGTTGTAGTTAATAATGAGTTTATAACAAATTACAGATGTAGTAAATTATGAGTTTACAACAAACTACAGATGTTGTAGTGAATAATGAATTTATAACAAACTACAGATGTTGTAGTGAATAATGAGTTTTTAAGTTTAAAACTACAGATGTTGTAGTGAATAATGAGTTTATAACAAACTACAGATGTTGTAGTGAATAATGAGTGAATAACAAACTACAGATGTTGTAGTTAATAATGAGTTTTTAAGTTTAAAACTACAGATGTTGTAGTGAATAATGAACTTATAACAAACTACAGATGTTGTAGTGAATAATGAGTTTTTAACAAACTACAGATGTTGTAGTAAATAATGAGTTGATAACAAACTACAGATGTTGAAGTGAATAATGAATTTATAATAAACTACAGATGTTGTAGTGAATAATGAGTTTATAATGAGTTTTTAACAAACTACAGATGTTGTAGTAAATAATGAATTTATAACAAACTACAGATGTTGTAGTGAATAATGAGTTTTTAAGTTTAAAACTACAGATGTTGTAGTGAATAATGAGTTTATAACAAACTACAGATGTTGTAGTGAATAATGAGTGAATAACAAACTACAGATGTTGTAGTTAATAATGAGTTTTTAAGTTTAAAACTACAGATGTTGTAGTGAATAATGAACTTATAACAAACTACAGATGTTGTAGTGAATAATGAGTTTTTAACAAACTACAGATGTTGTAGTAAATAATGAGTTGATAACAAACTACAGATGTTGAAGTGAATAATGAATTTATAATAAACTACAGATGTTGTAGTGAATAATGAGTTTATAATGAGTTTTTAACAAACTACAGATGTTGTAGTGAATAATGAGTTTATAATGAGTTTTTAACAAACTACAGATGTTGTAGTAAATAATGAGTTGATAACAAACTACAGATGTTGTAGTGAATAATGAATTTATAATAAACTACAGATGTTGTAGTGAATAATGAGTTTATAATGAGTTTTTAACAAACTACAGATGTTGTAGTGAATAATGAGTTGATAATGAGTTTTTAACAAACAACAGATGTTGTAGTAAATAATGAGTTGATAACAAACTACAGATGATGTAGTGAATAATAAATTTATAACAAACTATAGATGTTGTAGTGAATAATGAGTTTTTAACAAACTACAGATGTTGTAGTGAATAATGAGTTTTTAAGTTTAAAACTTCAGTTGTTGCAGTGAATAATGAGTTTATAACAAACTACAGATGTAGTGAATAATGAGTTTATAACAAACTACAGATGTTGTAGTGAATAATGAGTTAATAACAAACTACAGAGATTGTAGTGAATAATGAGTTTATAACAAACTACAGATGTTGTAGTGAATAATGAATTTATAACAAACTACAGATGTTGTAGTAAATAATGAGTTTATAACAAACTACAGATGTTGTAGTAAATAATGAGTTTATAACAAACTACAGATGTTGTAGTGAATAATGAGTTTTTAAGTTTAAAACTACAGATGTTGTAGTAAATAATGAGTTTATAACAAACTACAGATGTTGTAGTGAATAATGAGTTTATAACAAACTACAGATGTTGTAGTAAATAATGAGTTGATAACAAACTACAGATGTTGTAGTGAATAATGAGTTTTTAACAAACTACAGATGTTGTAGTGAATAATGAGTTTTTAAGTTTAAAACTACAGTTGTTGCAGTGAATAATGAGTTTATAACAAACTACAGATGTAGTGAATAATGAGTTTATAACAAACTACAGATGTTGTAGTGAATAATGAGTTGATAACAAACTACAGAGATTGTAGTGAATAATGAGTTTATAACAAACTACAGATGTTGTATTGAATAATGAATTTATAACAAACTACAGATGTTGTAGTAAATGATGAGTTTATAACAAACTACAGATGTTGTAGTAAATAATGAGTTCATAACAAACTACAGATGTTGTAGTGAATAATGAATTTTTATGTTTAAAACTACAGATTTAGTAAATATGAGTTCATAACAAATACATTTTAACACTGCTTTTAAGTTATTATTTTATTACAGTGACAAATATAATAACGTGTCTGTAATAGTCGCTCAAATAGGAAACATGCGAAAAAATATACGGAAAAAAAACAATGCTGACTATCAAAGTGGAGCTTGTGCTTTCTGTTAAATGTCTCAAATGGACCTAAGGATGCGATATAATGATTGTCAGAATTTATAGAGGTTAGATCACTGCATCTGTTAAGGACAGAAAATGTATTCAAATACATCATACTTTTATAATTGACCTATGTTAACAAAATGACCTTGCTATAAATTTTAGTAAATCCACTGTTTGAATAGAAAACATTGGATACAAGAAACTATTTTTAGCTCACCTGAGCAAAGCTCAAGGTGAACTATTCTGATCGTCCTGTGTGTCCGTCCTGTAAACATTTGGATGTGTGCATTCCAGCAATTACATTTGGACCTTCACTGAACATACATACATACCATAATTGGAATGTTCATATTACGATTGTTTATTTGTTTGATTTCACGTTTACCATGTGTTTAAAATGTTTCATGGGCTTGAAGCTTATATTGCTTAAACAAAACATATTGTCTATGATAATTTAAGTACAAATTCTTGAACTGGCTAAATCAGATAATTTATGTCAGAGCAATGCATTATGGGCCAGACGCCTACATTGCTCAAACAAACTATGTTGTCTATAATATCTGGGACAAATTCTTGAACTAGCCAAATCAGATAATTAATGTCAGAGTAATGTTTTATATGACCACTGTGAGTGTATCGGAAAAGTTATTGAACTGGCATAATCAAATCATTAATGACAGAGTTATGGCCCTTGAATTGTCAAATAATTGCACTGTCCAACCTTGTGCATTTTGGTTCTAACAGTTTACATTTGACATTCACCAAACTTACAATGGAGTTATAACCATAATATCGCAAATAAGTTCTTGAACTGGCAAAATTATGTAATTAATGTCAGAGTTGTCCTGGGATCACCAAAAATTGAGCTTTTTGACCTTGTATGCACCTGTAATTTTCATTCAACTCTCACCAAACATACACAAGTTATATATGACCGCAGTTTATTGGACAAGTTATTGAACTGGCCAAATCAGATCATTATTGATGAAGTTATGGCACTTGAATAGTCAAAATTGAGTTATTTGATGTTGTGTGCATACTAGCATGTGCAATTTTTCATTGATCTTCATCAAAAAAGTTAATAACAGTTATACCTTGTAAAGTTTTATGAGAGTCATGCCCCTTGAATCATAAAAATACCGGTACTGTATTTGAGATTCATTCATCATGTGTGAAACGAAAAAAGAAATTTTGTAACCATATCTGCTTTAACTGGAAAGTTGGTTTATCGTTGTTAGAGTTATTCCTCTTGAATCATCAAAAATGCACTATTTAACTATTTGAGAACTGTGGCACCTGTAATTTTTGTTCAACACTTGCCATACCAGGAGGTTTATATATATACACCATATCTTTCATAAGTGCTCAAATTGTTCATTATTATCAGAGTTATGTCCCTTGAATTACCCAAAACGGACTGTTTTGACATTTTGTGCACTCTAGTTTCTGGAGTTTTCATTCAACACTCGCATAACTTACCTAGAAATTATAAAACCATATTTTTTTATTTTGGATAAGTGCTTGAAGTTGCCAAATTGGATTATTTGTCATCAGAATATCGGCCCTTGAAACATGATGTTATTTGACTTTGTGTGCACTTTTAACTCCAACAGTTGGACCATCAAACTTACATGGAAGTTATAAAAACATAATATCTTGGACAAGTTCTTGAACTGGCCAAATCAGATAATGCATATGGTCTTAAAATTGTCAAAAATGGTGCTATTTGATTCATGTTTTCACTCTAGCACCTGCATTTGAATTTTACCAAAATTAACATAATAATGACTTATTTATAATATCTTAAACAAGTTATTATATTGACAAAAATTAATAATCGAGGTTACACCCTTGCAATATAAAAAATTGCCTTCTTTGGCATAGTTTTCTATACCACAGGTGAGCGATTTAGGGTCAATGTGGCCCTCTTGTTTTTCCCCAATGAGTTTGCTATAGCGGGGTTTTACTGTTGCACAGAGCTTAGCTGCCATGCAAGATCATCTGCTCTGAAATCCATGTACAACTGCTGTAATAAATTGTCAGTGAATTGATTGGAATGTTTACATAAATTTTAAATTTAAAAAGATTTGTAAATCATAAGTAGGTGAAAATCAAGCAAATATTAGTAGAGAGATTTTAATTTTCACTCTTTGTTTTTCCCTTAAATTTTATAAGACGGTTTGAAAGATCCTGTTTTACTAATTTACTTTTAAACAATTTTTCATATTTTCTAACTCATATCTTTCTGAAATTTTGAACAATTTCAACAATTTTATTGTTCCAAAGAACATTTAACTTTTTTTATCTTGAAAAGTTATTTCAATATAAGTTTCATTTTTTCTGCACATCTCATCTAAGAACTTACCTAATGCTAGACACAATGCCACCCTTGTAAAGCTCACGGTACAACACTTAAAGTTTACCTGTTGGAGTCCAGATTCTACAGTTACAAACTCTACACTCAGGTATTCATTTTGATGCAGAGATATGAATAATATCTCGTCTTACAAGAAATAATGAAGTAAATATGAACTGTTTCCACCACCAATAAAACTGGATGTGCCTTATATAATATGTATTGAAAATGGAGTTAATTCCAAAACAAAACATCACACATGTGTCAACTTTTACCACAACTTACAATAGTGGATTATTTGATGAAGATGGGCATTATATTACTCTATATATAAAACAGCTACTTTTAGGTTTTGTACATTTAATAACACAGAAATTTGGAAAGTATTTTTTTTTCACAATAAATTCAAAATTTTCCAGTTACACAAACACATGCAAATTATTGGTATGTAGACATTCTAAATAACATGGTTTTCAGCACTATTTTAGCTCATTTGAGCAAAATAAAAATTTATTTATCACTCATGCAATGGAATGATGTCAAAGTGTATATAATTTGGAAATTTATGTAGGTTAAAATGAATAATATTAAATGATTTATTCCTGCCTTTTCAAAAAGATGACAAGCTCCAGTAGCGGTTTTCAAGTTAAGGATCAATTCTTATTGATCAGTTTAGAGATCCAAACAGGACAGACTTCTGACTCCACATCGACTGTTAAAACGAGATATTCACAGTAAAGAGGAGTCAGACTGAGGTTACAGGACTGGTGACCTACTTTTCTATGCATCATATATATATATATATATGACCTTGACCTACATCATTGACTTACTTTATATAAAAATTTAAGAACATTAACCAATAAACTGAATTAATCAAATATTTACAACTTCAGTATTGGATATCAGTGACACAAACTACCTCCTTTAATTTTAACAAGTCATAAAATTTCGATCACCGCTCGAAAATCCTTCATATTTTTATTGTTTATTATTGGCTTTCATTTGTATTTTCAAATAATATTGGGTTTCCATGGCAGAGCACAGTTTTCTAAGGTCATGGGTTCCAGTCCAGCTGTCCAAAGTTTTGTGGGAAAGTTTGCCATTTACTTTAGAAAGGTGGGTAAAGTAAAACTAGATACTGTTTGCCATATTACCTGCCATGTGTTGAAAATGATGTCCAAAAATACACACAAAAAAGCAGCAGTAGATCAGGCAAGCTTATGGTGGTTGGTGGATTTCCATAACAAGTAATAAAATATTTATTCACACAATTATCCATACAATTACAGTCAAACTTGTGTAAGCAGTCACCTCTATTGAGCAGCCACTTGTCTTAAGCAACCACATTTGCTTTTCACATTTCTTTTGAAGCAAATTAACCTATCTTGAAATGTTTAGATTATATAAGCCAAGACGGTTATTGCCACGGACAGACAAACAACTCCAAAACGTATCCCTTTGTTTTGGGCAGGATGGGGAGGGTTACAATATAATAGAATATATATTTAAAGCTATGACCTAGTTTCACTGACATGTAACTACCCAAAATGTTACATGAAATATTGGCAATAGTTGCATATGGGGTATAACTTGATGCATCCAAGTATGTCGCTGACTGGTAGCATAAATGTCCTGACATTGAAACTTTATTTTAACCATAAGAGACAGCCAACTTGTTACATTTAAACAGCATTGATCCCCATCTTTATATGACAATGAGTCGTTATTGGCCAACTTGTCTCAGATCACTTTCCTCTCACTGCTGAGGTTGTGGGTTTGAGCCAAGCTCGAGTCTTGAAACTTGATGAGAAAAATTGTGAGTTGCTTGCAGAAGGACTGCGGTTCTACTCAGATTGATTCTGAGGTCCGACTCCATAAATAAAAACTGGATGGTAAAATTATGTAACCAGTATGTTGTTAAAAAAACAAGACTGTATACTTTTTTTTTCGACTGTCATAATGCCAAACTGCCACCTGTCCACCTTAGTGAGAGCAATTAATTTCAACAGTTTACACTTGCTGGCACCATTGCATTCTATATTGACCAAAGAGTGTTTTTTTCTTTGAAAAGAAATAGTTAAAAGTTCATAGATAAATTTTGAGGAATTCATGTTTCATAGCCAAATCTTTCATTTGAATTACTTGTACTGAAAATAAACCATATTTACTTTAAATGCATTTGTACGTTTTGGTTATCAGAGACAGCTTTTGCTGTGCATTTATCGAGTGGGGTGTTAAAAGCTGGCAGACCATGAACAAGAGTGGTTATTCAAGGATAGATAGTGGGGTGTTACAAGCTGGAAGACCATGAACAAGAGTGGTCATTGAAGGATAGATAGTGGGGTGTTACAAGCTGGCAGACCATGAACAAGAGTGGTCATTGAAGGATAGATAGTTTCACCACCGCATCTTGTTTCATTTTTCTAAATCTTTAAAATATGGTAACTCTTTAATTGTTTAGTAATGAAAGTTATAATATTAAATATTCAAAAAATGATTTTTATTGATCTTATTGAAGTTAAGACAACGGCATAAATGGTAAAATCAGACAATGTGGCAGGTATTCAGAAGTTGCATTTCCCAAACATCAATACCATCATTGTATTAAGACTATCTTCTTGAACAAACCAATCTCTTGTAAAGTACATCTACATTAAATTTTCTTGTTCAGGGATGATATATGGACATCAGACAAATTGTATTTATTGTGTTTGTATATATATAGATCCTTAATAACATACTATATATCCAGTACAAGTGAAAAGAAAATGCTGCAGTTTGATTAAGAGAAGGTCTTGGCTTCAATAAAACATTGGACAAGAATACATGTTGGTGCTGGTCAAGGCTTAACAATATGAACATATATATGGCACTTCTTGATTTCTCCATCGAAGGCAGACATTGTACGACAGACGAGAAATACCTAGTTTGTTGTCTTTGTTGTTGCCATGTTTACAATGGAAGTACCAAGAAAGTCTACATTACAGTGTTTGCCAACCATCAGTCAAAACTTTTATAACAAAACTGATTTGTCCTTACCTGTGTCGTCCTTTCTCACTTATATAACATGTTGTGC
This sequence comes from Panopea generosa, assembly GCA_029582155.1. Lineage (NCBI taxonomy): Eukaryota > Metazoa > Mollusca > Bivalvia > Adapedonta > Hiatellidae > Panopea > Panopea generosa. Next base: position 1,509,288 of record JAPMAH010000025.1, on the reverse strand, counting down.
AGGGTGGATTACTTATTTAAACAAAACACATTTTTATTGATGTTTTTTATTAATAAATATCCAAAAAAATTATGTAATAAAGAAAACACTGAGTTGTTTTTATTTATTTAAACAAGAGAATGTACATGTATATATATATATATTGACATAAAAGCATATATGGAGAATGGAGACAATACTTTGAATGCAACCAATATACAGTTCACAATATTCACCCGATGCCATATTCCACATGTTTCAGATTCCAAACAAATGTCCTAAGGAGTACAAATGAAAAACAATGAGAATTTTACTTTGATTTCTAAATCAACACTTGTATCAGCTGGGAGAGGAATATTAATGAGCCATGTTGTATTGTATTTAGCGGCATTGATGTCAATCTACAGACTGGTTTGATGTACAGACTAGTTTGATGTACAAATGATGATATATAGACTGGTTTGGTGTATAAGCTGGTATGGTGTATAGACCAGTTTGCTATACTAGTTTGATGTATAGACTGGTTTGATGTACAGAATGGTTTGATGTATATACTGTCAAGATATATAGACTTGTTTGATGTATAGACTGGTATGATGTATAGACAGGTTTGGTGTATAGACAGGTTTGATGTTTAGACAGGTTTGATGTACAGACTGGTTTGATGTATGTACTGGTATGATGAATAGGCTGGTTTGGTGTATAGACTGGTTTGATGTAAATACTGGTATGGTATATAGACTAGTTTGATGTATAGGCTGGTATGATGTATAGACTGGTTTGATGTGTATGCTTGTGATGTATAGACTGGTTTGGTGTATAAACTGGAATGATGTATAGACTGGTTTGGTGTGTAGGATAGAATGATGCATAGACTGGAATGATGTATAAACTGGTTTAATGTATAGACTGGTATGGTGTATAGACTGGTAAAATGTAAAGACTGGAATGATGTATATACTGGTTTGATGTATAGATTTGTAGACTTGTTTGATGTTTAGACTGGTTTGATGTACAGACTGGTTTGATGTATGTACTGGTATGATGAATAGGCTGGTTTGGTGTATAGACTGGTTTGATGTAAATACTGGTATGGTATATAGACTAGTTTGATGTATAGGCTGGTATGATGTATAGACTGGTTTGATGTATATGCTGGTGATCTATAGACTGGTTTGGTGTAAAAACTGGAATGATGTATAGACTGGTTTGGTGTTTAGGATAGAATGATGCATTGACTGGAATGATGTATAGACTGGTTTGATGTATAGACTGGTATGGTGTATAAACTGGTTTGGTGTATAGACTGGTAAGATGTAAAGACTGGAATGATGTATTGACTGGTTTGATATATAGATTGGTTTGGTGTACAGACTGGCTTGATGTATTGACTGGTATGGTGTATATGCTGGTTTGGTGTATAGACTGGCTTGATGTATTGACTGGTATGGTGTATATGCTGGTTTGGTGTATAGAATGGTATGGTGTATATGCTGGTTTGGTGTATAGACTGGTTGGGTGTACAGACTGGTATGATGTATAGACTGGTTTAATGTATAAACAGGTTTGGTGTATAGGTTGGTATGATGTATAGACTGGTTTTATGTTCAGAAGGGTATGATGTATAAACTGGAATAATGTATAGACTGGTTTGATGTATAGATTGGTTTGGTGTATATATTTGTATGGTGTATAGACTGGTATGGTGTATATACTGGTTTGATGTATACACTGGTTTGGTGTACAGACAGACTGGTTTGATGTTTAGAAGGGTATGATGTATAAACTGGTACGGTGTATAGACTGGTTTGGTGTACAGACTGGTTTGGTGTATACACAGGTTTGGTGTATTGGTTGGTATGATGTATAGACTGGTTTGATGTTTAGAAGGGTATGATGTATAAACTGGTATCATGTATAAACTGGTTAGATGTATAGGCTGGTTTGATGTTAAGGCTGGTCTGATGTATATGTTGGTATGATGTATAGGCTGGTCTGATGTATAGGCTTGTATGGTGTATAGGCTGGTGTTATGTATAGACTGGTTTGATGTATAGACTGGTCTGATGTATAGGCTGGTTTGATGTATAAACTGGTTTGATGTATAGACTGGTTTGATGTATGGGTTAGGTTGATGTATAGGCTTGTTTGATTTATAGACTGGTATGATGTATAAACTGGTTTGATGTATGGGCTAGTTTGATGTAAAGGCTTGTTTGATGTATAGACTGGTTTGATGTATGGGCTAGTTTGATGTATAGGCTTGTTTGATGTTTAGATTGGTTTGATGTATATACTGGTTTGATGTATGGACTTGTTTGATGTATAGGCTTGTTTGATGTATAGACTGGTATGATGTATAAACTGGTTTGATGTATGGGCTAGTTTGATGTATAGGCTTGTTTGATGCATAGGCTGGTCTGATGTATAGACTGGTTTGATGTATAGACTTGTTTGATGTATGGGCTAGTTTGATGTATAGGCTTGTTTAATGTATAGACTGGTATGATGTATAAACTGGTTTGATGTATGGGCTAGTTTGATGTATAGGCTTGTTTGATATATGGGCTATTTTGATGTATAGGCTTGTTTGATGTATAGACTGGTATGATGTATAAACTGGTTTGATGTATAAACTGGTTTGATGTATGGGCTGGTTTGATGTATGGGCTAGTTTGATGTATAGGCTTGTTTGATGTATGGGCTAGTTTGATGTATAGGCTTGTTTGATGTATAGACTGGTATGATGTATAAACTGGTTTGATGTATAGGCTTGTTTGATGTATGGGCTTGTTTGATGTATAGACTGGTTTGATGTATAGACTGGTTTGATGTATGGGCTAGTTTGATGTATAGACTTGTTTGATGTATAGACTGGTATGACGTATAAACTGGTTTGATGTATGGGCTGGTTTGATGTATAGACTGGTATGATGTATAAACTGGTTTGATGTATGGGCTAGTTTGATGTATAGGCTTGTTTGATATATGGGCTATTTTGATGTATAGGCTTGTTTGATGTATAGACTGGTATGATGTATAAACTGGTTTGATGTATAAACTGGTTTGATGTATGGGCTGGTTTGATGTATGGGCTAGTTTGATGTATAGGCTTGTTTGATGTATGGGCTAGTTTGATGTATAGGCTTGTTTGATGTATAGACTGGTATGATGTATAAACTGGTTTGATGTATAGGCTTGTTTGATGTATTGGCTTGTTTGATGTATAGACTGGTTTGATGTATAGACTGGTTTGATGTATGGGCTAGTTTGATGTATAGACTTGTTTGATGTATAGACTGGTATGACGTATAAACTGGTTTGATGTATGGGCTGGTTTGATGTATGGGCTAGTTTGATGTATAGGCTTGTTTGATGTATGGGCTAGTTTGATGTATAAACTTGTTTGATGTATAGACTTGTTTGATGTATAGACTGGTTTGATTTATGGGCTAGTTTGATGTATCGGCTAGTTTGATGTATAGTCTGGTCTGAAGTATAGACTGGTATGATGTATAAACTGGTTTGATGTATGGGCTAGTTTGATGTATAGGCTTGTTTGATGTACAGACTGGTATGACGTATAAACTGGTTTGATGTATGGGCAGGTTTGATGTATGGGCTAGTTTGATGTATAGGCTTGTTTGATGTATGGGCTAGTTTGATGTATAGGCTTGTTTGATGTATAGACTGGTATGACGTATAAACTGGTTTGATGTATAGACTGGTTTGATGTATGGGCTTGTTTGATGTATAGACTGGTATGATGTATAGGCTTGTTTGATGTATAGACTGGTATGATGTATAAACTGGCTTGATGTATAGGCTAGTTTGATGTATTGGCTGGCTTGTTTGATGTATAGGCTGGTCTGATGTATAGACCGATTTGCTGTATAGAATTGTCTGATGTATAGACTGGTTTGATGTATAGACTGGTTTGATGTATAGACTGGTATGATGTATTGACTGGTTTGATGTATAGGCTGGTATGATGCATAGACTGGTTTGATGTATAGGCTGGTATGATGTATATGTAAAATTTGGTTTCAAAATTGCTGTGTGTCTTTTTAAAGAAGGATGTGATTTTTGTACACATCCAAAACCATTACAACTTGTTAGGCCAATAAGTAATAGGAAATGTGGTAAATGTAATGGCAATTTGCAGTACCGGTATTTGCAGTAACGGCAGTTTGCAGTACTGGTGTATTTTTAATGGCAGAAGTATGAGGATAAGATAATAAACTAATGAAACAGACTGTTACATCCAATAGTCTTGATTGCTCTGCCTGAATGATTGTATCAGTGTGCTAGTGGAAAAAATGTTTTTCTTTAAACTGCAATGTTTTTAATTTTGTATCATTTTGCAAGATCAAAACATGTTCAAACTTTAAAGTACATGTTATGTACATAAAAATTGCTTGTGTGTTTTAATCAATTAATTTACCAATAATTCCATCACATTCTATTTTATCCACATTTAGTCTGGAGATACAAGTTTCTTATCCTTCCCTTAAAAGTCCTTGCTATTACAATGCAACTACATTTCTGCCATTGAAAATGGTACTGATTTGGTTCAACATTTACTGCATGCACATCATACAATATCATATCTTACAATATCCTACACTTTCATATCATACAATACAATATCATAGAATATCATACAATACCATAGAAAATCATATCATACAATATCATATCCTACAATATCCTACACTATCATATCCTTCAATACCATACAATATCATATCTTACAATATCCTACACTATCATATCATACAATACCATACAATATTATATCAAACAATACCATATCATAGAATATCATACAATACCATAGAAAATCATATCATACAATATCATATCACACCATACAATATTATATCATACATTACCACCCATTATCATATCATACATTACCACACATTATCATATCATACAATACCATAAAATATCATATCATACAATATTCTACAATATCATATCATGCATTACTATACAATATCATATCATAAAATACCATACAATATCATACCATACATTACCAAACATTATCATATCATACAACACCATAAAATATTATATCATACAATATCATAAAATATCCTACAATATCATATCCTTAAATATCATATCATACATTACCACACAATATCATATCATACATTATCACGCAATATCATATCATACAATACCATAAAATATTATATCATATAATATCCTACAATATCATATCATACATAACCACACAATATCATATCATACAATACCATACAATATTATACTTTTCAATACCATACAATATAATATCATACACTATCCCACAATATCATATCATACATAACCACACAATATCATATCATACAATACCATACAATATTATACTTTTCAATACCATACAATATAATATCATACACTATCCCACAATATCATATCATACAATACCATACAATATCATACCATACAATATTATACTATACAATACCATACCATTCAATACCATACAATATGTTATCATACAAAATCCCACAATACCATATCATACAATACCAAAGAATATCATATCAGACAATACCATAGAATATCATATCATTCAATACCATAGAATATCATATCATACAATACCATAGAATATCATATCATACAATACCATAGAATATCAAATCATACAATACCATAGATTATCATATCATACAATACCATACAATATCATCCCATACAATATCATATCATAGAATATCATAGAATACCATAGAAAATCATATCATACAATATCATATCACACATTACCATACAATAGCATATCATACATTACCACACAATATCATATCATACATTACCAAACAATATCATATCATACAATACCATAAAATATCATATCATACATTACTAAACAGTATCATATCATACAATACCATACAATATCATATCATACATTATCAAACATTATCATACAACACCATAAAATATTATATCATACAATATCATAGAATATCCTACAATATCATATCATACAATATCATATCATACATTATTACACAATATCATATCATACAATACCATACAATATCATATCATACATTACCACACAATATCATATCATACAATACTATACAATATTATACTATTCAATACTATATCATTCGATACCATACAATATAATATCATACACTATCCCACAATATCATATCATACAATATCATACCATACAATATTATACTATACAATACCATACCATACCATTCAAAACCATAAAATATGTTATCATACAATATCCCACAATGCCATATCATACAATACCATAGAATATCATATCAGACAATACCATACAATATCATATCATACAATACCATAGAATATCATATCATACAATATCATACAATACCATATCATTCAATACCATACAATAGCATATCATACAATACCATACAATATCATATCATACAATATCATAGAATAACATATCATACAATATCATACAATACTATATCATTCAATACCATACAATAGCATATCATACAATACCATACAATATCATATCATACAATATAATATCATACAATACCATATCATTCAATACCATACAATATCATATCATACAATACCATATAATATCATATCATACATTACTATAGAATATCATATCATTCATTAACATAGATAATCAAATCATACAATACCATAGAACATCATACAATTCTATACAATATAATATCATACAATACCATAGCAAATCAGATCATACATTACCATGGAATATCATATCATACATTACCATAGAATATCATATCATACATTACCATGGAATATCAAATCATACAATACCATACAATATCATATCATACAAAACTGTAGAATATCATATCATACAATACCATAGAATATCAAATGATACAATACCATAGAATATCATATCATACAATATCATTTCATACATAACCATATAATCTCATATCATACAATACCATATAATATCATATCATATAATACTATAGAATATCATACATACAATACCATAGAATATCATATCATACATAACCATATAATCTCATATCATACAATACCATATAAATCATATCATACAATACCATAGAATATCATATCATACAATACCATAGAATATCATATTATACAACACCATAGAATATCAAATCATACAATAGAATATCATATCATACAATACTATACAATATCATATCATACAATACCATACAATATCATAACATACAAAACCATATTATAGACTATCATACAATACCATAGAAAATTACACCATACAATGTCATACCATACAATAAAATATCATATCATAGAATATCGTATCATACAATACCATACAATACCATAGAATATCAAATCATACAATACCATAGAATATCATATTATACAATACCATAGAATATCATATCATACAATACCATAGAATATCAAATCATACAATAAAATATCATATCATATAATACCATAGAATATCAAATCATACAATACCATAGAGTATCATTTCATACAATAATATACAATATCATATCATACAATACTAAACAATATCATATCATACAATACCATAGAATATCAAATCATACAATACCATAGAATATCATTTCATACAATACTTTACAATATCATATCATACAATACTAAACAATATCATATCATACAATACCATACAATATCATATCATACAATACTAAACAATATCATATCATACAATACCATAGAATATCAAATCATACAATACCATGGAATATCATATCATACAATACCATAGAATATCATAGAATATCATAGAATATCATACTATAGAATATCATATCATACAATACCATATAATACAATACCATACAATATCATATCATACAGTATCATACCATACAATATCATATACAATACCATACAATATCATATCATACAATTTCATATCAACGCTATAGGTTGTTTACGAAAAGCTGCATATTAAATACATGTGCATGTCCTGTGTGTAGTGCTTTGAAGCGGTATGTACATGGAAATATAAGATCATTTTCCAGGGAGGTCACCTAGTTTCTGTGAAGGCCTATGAACACTTGCATGGTAGTGTTTGATCTCTTGGTTAATGATTTGTCTACCAGTGAGTCTGAAATAAACTACTACAGGTTTTTGAATTTGACTCGACTATCAAAGTTTATTTTTGTTAAAGGGAGTACATGTATATAAAGATTTTTCAAAATTGCCGTATAACTTTTTTCTCCAATATATCATGCCTTACTCATTCATCCCTGGCTGCCAAAATGGTATCTAACATGCCAAAATAATATATTGAAAAGGGATATTCTAGCTTGGGCTACACACCTCGGTTACCCTCTTAAAATTGCATATTTTGTGGTGTATTTAATATGTCGCGGGATTTCATTTTGATTTCAATTTGCTCAGTCATAAAGCTTTACACATAAAATCTATCCACATGCAAAGTTTCACACATGTAGCTTGGATACAAAATCAAGGTTGTATCTATAATTTTACCAACTTCATTGCCATAGCATGCACAATAAATGTTCAACTGAAAAATAAAATGACCTGCATTATCTCCTTATTGCTCTGTCCCTATGCAACGTTTCACAAACCTAACTTGGATTTTTTTTAAAGTTATCTTTCCTGGCAGGTGTATGAGTGCCGGTAGGGGAAAAACAATACCTGTTAAAAAAAGATAACAAGAAATTCAAATTGGTAACACAAACAATAAAATATACTCAGCAAAAAAAGAAATTTTACTCTTGTAAATTTTCTGTCAAATGCCTAATCATCACAGATGCTTTTAAATACTTTTTAATGTCATATATCACAAAAAAATTCTTAAAGGTTTAATAACAATTTCAAAATCATTAAACAAACACAAGTTTGTTGGCAGCACGCTCGACATTTGGAAGCTTTTCTTAAAATTAAAAAAAAATTTATAAGTAGAGGTTATCTCCGCAAGAAACTTATAACTTTCACATTTGAAAACTTGGAATCTGTGGTGAGAAACAAATGACAATGAGATGCAACATCATTTATCACGAAGAATGTGACCGGGCGAAGATTTTAACTCATGATCCCTGGATTGTTAGTCAGACAGCTAACCAGGCCCAGCTTATAGTTACCGAGATGCAAGCTTGTTATTAAACTAAATCTAAAGGGTTAAAGTCAGAACAATGCCAAATCTCACTTGTCCCCTTGAGTCCTCTTAATGGTCGTAAAAACGTGAAGTTTAACTGATGTACGACTAGTAGTTATGGAAATATGAGTTTGCTAATAAACTCTACTCAAATTTTCTAAGTATAAAAATGGCTTAAAATCAAAATAGTGTATAAGAGTTGACCCTTTCACTCCATATTTTATAGAAGGGAACACATACAAAGTTTCATTGATGTATGATTAGTTGCTTCGGAGATATGAGCCGGTTAAACAAACCCATAAAAAATAACGCTAATGTCAACGCCGACATCAAGGTAAGTACAATAGCTCCTATTTTCTTCAAAAGTCGAGTTGAAAAGGAGTTGTACCTAGGACAAGGATAGTAAGTATTGAAGGGTGGAATATTTCTGTCTTAAATCAAATCACACTTATCCCCTTTAATGAACACACGTGAAGTTTTGTAATATATATAGGTACTAGCTACTGATATATGAGCTTGTCACAAAACAATATCTTCAAAGTATATAGGAAAGGGGACATAACTCTGCCTAAAATAAAAAAAGGAGTTACCGGTACCTCATTTGTCACATCCAGTCAATTTAATGGTAATGAAATATAAAAGAGCCATAACCATATTGATGAAAGTGAACATGCATACGAAGTCTAGTTCATGTACAGCTAGTAGTTGAGATATGAGCACTGAATTTTCCAAGTATAAAAGGGGTCTTAAATCAAGATAAAGTTACCCCACTTGACCCCCTTTTTATGGTAGGGAAAACACATCAAGTTTTATTGATGTATTGGTAGTTGCTTCTGAAATATCAGCAGGTTAAAAAAAACATAAAAACCAACGTTGACATGGACGCCAGGCTGGGTACACTAGCTCCTATTTTCTTTGAAAGTCTGATAAAAATGAGTTGATCTAATTTAAATACCCAAGACAAGGAGAGTACAGTTTCTTTTTTGCTCAGCATATTATAATATAACAAATAACAACACTCAGTATTGGTTCTACCCAGGAAGCAGACTCGAGAGCAATTTATATAAGCTTTGAGCTTCCTTCGCCATCACATATACGTAATGCACTGCAAGTCTTCTGACAACTTAATGTTACTGGGAAAATTGAAAGTGTTGATCATCTCATCTTTTAGGTTGATAATCAAATGAAAATATGTGTGGTACTGGAGGTAAAATCCTATTTATTAATATTATGGATTAATGTTCTACATGAAATTATGAAGTCTCAACTCTACTGGTCTGTGTGGTGGACTAATGTTCTACATGAAGTCTCAACCCTACTGGTCTGTGTGGTGGACTAATGTTCTACATGAAGACTCAACTCCACTGGTCTGTGTGGTGGACTACATGAAGTCTCAACTCCACTGGTCTGTGTGGTGGAATAATGTTCTATATAAAGTCTCAACACCACTGGTCTGTGTGGTGGACTAATGTTCTACAAGAAGTCTCAACTTCACCACTGGTCTGTGTGGTGGACTAATGTTCTACATGAAGTCTCAACTCCACTGGTCTGTGTGGTGGACTAATGTTCTACATAAAGTCTCAACTCCACTGGTCTGTGTGGTGGACCAATGTTCTACATGAAGTCTCTCAACTCCACTGGTCTATGTGGTGGACTAATGTTCTACATGAAGTCTCAACTCCACTGGTCTGTGTGGTGGACTAATGTTCTACATGAAGTCTCAACTCCACTGGTCTGTGTGGTGGACTAATGTTCTACATGAAGTCTCAACTCCACTGGTCTGTGTGGTGGACCAATGTTCTACATGAAGTCTCAACTCCACTGGTCTGTGTGGTGGACTTATGTTCTACATGAAGTCTCAACTCCACTGATCTGATTATTCACTAAACCCAGTCAACGTCTGATGTCTTCCCAGATCTTTCCAGTCTATTCCATCCTCTCATCTGAAACAAGAAATAACGATCACAATGACTTGAATCAATTTATTGCAATGACAATGACATTTGTTAATCATTGTCAAGAAAGAGGACATACAAGGTGTGTTAAAAAATATGTGGACTTTTTTAATAATTCCTTAAATTGCAGGTTGATTTAGATTCAATTTCATATACATTTATCATATTTTTTATTTGGAAAAGTATATATTAGTCTTAAAGATCTTCATCTTTTTAACTCTGACATCATTTGTCAAAGAAAAAGGGTAAAGAGACGTGTACTATAAATGTGTAAAAAGACATATGAAGTGACCCAAGAGCGTGGTGGATATTTTGAGATGTGATTTTGCTTGTTTAAGGTCATGCAAATTTTGAAGTTGTTGACGTCACCGGATTTCTCTGGGTAAACATTACATGCATATATTTTTTCTAGCGCTGTTGCTATGGTACTCAATATCAATAAAACATTTGGCAATTGCATAGAAGAAATATTACTTTTCATGGCAATATAATTTTCAGTCATATTCTATATTACATGTCAAAAACATTACAAAAGTCCACATATTCTTTTAACACACCTCGCAACTAGTGAAAAAAGAACAAATTCTACAAAGGGACACAACTCTTGTAAATGATTGAAAGGTATCATATATATGCATATTTGTTTTCAAATATGGTAAATAATAATAATAATATTAATCCCGCATTGCCAAAAGGATATCTATTTAAACATGCCAAAATATTATATTGAAAAGGGATTTCCTGACTTGGGCTACGCACCTAGGTTAGACTAAAAAAGATTTCCCGCTTAATATTGCAATATATTTTGTGACGTATTAAATCAGTCAGATGATTATATTTTGATTTCAATACGATCTGTTATACATGTTATTTATTTCATGTTAGAAAGTATCTAAATGACGATATAAAGGTAATTAAGTGCTTTCTATTTAAAAAGCGGATTTCGTTTCAAGTTTTGCACTCATATTAAAATATCAATTATGTCACGTTTTGGTGAACTTGACATAACAAAGCATTTGGATGTTATTTATAAATGATAATGGGATGCTCTTTATCTATTTTTAAAATAATTTTATTGTTTTAAGCATTTATAGCGCTTTTTCCCTGATATAATCCATTTAAAGACATGACTGAAAAAAGAAATTCAAGGAAACTTCAATTTGTATTGTTTAACAAATTTTTACTCAGGTTTTCAAAGCTAAGTGCTAATGATTTCAAAAATATGAAGTTTCAAACATTTATACAGTAATAGATTTGTGTGTGTCCTCTCTTCAGACAAAGGTGGTATTACCGTGACATAGCAACAAATTAATTATGCATTCAATGAGAAAAAGTAAATTGAACCTATTATTGCTGGTTGACTGGACAATAATGAAATAATACTGAGTAAAATAATGAATGAATAATGACACGCTTTTGTTTCTGTATAGAAACATGTAGAGTAAAATAATGAGTTAATAATGACATGAAACATGTCGAGTAAAATAATGAATTACTAATGACATGCTTTTGTTTCTGTATAGAAACATGTCGAGTAAAATGAGTTAATAATGACAAGCTTTTGTTTCTGTATAGAAACATGTAGAGTAAAATTATGAGTAAAATTATGAGTTAATAGTAAAATTATGAGTTAATAATGACAGGCTTTTGTTTCTGTATAGAAACATGTCGAGTAAAATAATGAGTTAATAACGACAGGTTTTTGTTTCTGTATAGAAACACGTCGAGTAAAATAATGAGTTAATAATGACACACTTTTGTTTCTGTATAAATACTAGGTTTGAATAAAGTTTTACTTGTACATAAATGTTATTGTGATTTGTCACATGTTTGTTGTACTTTCTTTGAAATGTAATAAAAAATTGTATAAAAATCCTTTCTAATTACCCTTTCATTTACTGGAAAAACAAAATGCACTATTGAATAAAATGTAAAACGGAAGTACGTTTCTGGCATTATAACATTTTCACACTGAAAAGTCTTGTGGTTATAAAATATACAGAAGAACTTCAATGGTTCAAACCTGACAGGACTGGACAAAATAGCTTGAGTTAATGGTTTGTTCGAGTATTGTTCAACGTCAGACCATACATGTATATACATCAAATAGGAATTGGATGAGACCAGATAAGTGGTTCAAGCTATATGCTGTGTCCAAGCCATCCATGTTTGAGCCAGCAGTTCTATTGTACATAAATGTATGTAAAGACTTCTTGATATATTTCTTTAACTGTAATTGTGCATATGAACCTATGTATACTTTACATGTATAATTATGAAGTCAGAATTTTCATTCAAATGTTATGCATAATTCAATATTCTACTTGCTTATTTGCAGTAAGAAGAGTAATGAAAACATTATATCTATTGTCTTGGAATACTGTATTCCATCGTATAAATGCCCCCCCCCCTCACCAACCCCAACTTAAAGGGAATAAAATGTTTTAAGGAATAAGGGCTTACACTGATTAGATCAGTTAACCTAATTACTCTTTCCTGGGATTCTGGAATATTAACTAGTACTCCAGCACACTAATCTCTATAATTTATAAACCCTTGAATCAGCAGTGGAAATGAATGATAATAAGACACAATGATGTAAATCAATCATCACGGAGACTGGCCGGATGGGGATTCAAACTCGCGACCTCTGAATGTGCTTTATAGATGACACATAAATGTTCAAATTGACTACAAATTTTCAAATCACTATCAAAATGACCATCAATTTTCAAGTCACCATGTCAAAATGAGCCTAAATTTTTCAATCCACGGTGTCATAATTACCCCAAAACATTTAAGTTACAAAGTGACCATTTATTTTCATGTCACTATGTCAAAATGACCCCCAAGTCACTATGTCAAAATGACCCCCATGTCACTATGTCAAAATTATCACCCAATTTTAAAGTCACTATGTCAAAATTATCACCCAATTTTAAAGTCACTGTGTCAAAATGAGTCTAATTTTTTAATCACTGTTACAAAAAATTCTAAATTTTTAAGTCACTGTGTCAAAATGACTCCAACGTTTAGGACACCATGTCAAAATGACCCCAAATTTTTATGTCACTGTGTCTTAACCCCCAATTTTTAAGTCACTGTGCACAAATCATCTTCACATAATGATTTTGTCAAACTGTTTATCAAACATTAACACTCATTATTAATATGTGTGCACTGATAAGTACCTTAATATTTAGTGACCAACACAGACGCAGGTCTGGTAGCCGTTAGTTCCTCTGCCATTTACTTGTCCCAGCACACCTTAAGGCGCTGATCTGTCTTTGTGTATCTTCCACTTACATCTGTTAGATCACCACTTTGAACAGCAGTCTTGACAACTTCAGATTTACAACAGAGTAAAGGTACACAATGGTAAAGCTCAGGACAGCAATTCCTGTTGAATGATGTCATCCTGGTAATGAAAGTATTTACAATTAACATCTAAAAGAGTATTGGTACATGTACATAGTACAGGCTGTAAGAAAAATAATGAAACTAGATAATTATTTAAATTTAAAAATTTTACAGACTTCCTTGTACAAATAGAAACTATTCCTGATAGTGAATTATCAAATATTGAGGACTTCAGGGAAGATTAAACTTCATTGAACAGAGTATTTTCATTAAATAAAGTATATTATTATTAGGGCTGTTGCCATAAAATTATATCAGTATATAGAGCAATATGCTTTTCAGCAATATGCCAATTGCATTATAGGTGTCTGTATGGATTGCATTACATAAAATCTTCAACTATTTACTTTGCTTCAATCTTGAATACACTTGTTCTATTTATTAAGTATTTATCATAAGTAGTTCATTGGTTTGAGATGCGGATGGAAAATTCCGCTCCGAGGGATAACTGTTTTGGGGGTAAGCCAAGTTACTGCCAAAACAGTTATCCCGAGGGAATTTCCACACTGAAAACCCAATTAATAGATACGTTTTCTTGTATACAACCCTGTGTGATTTTTTAAAGATTTTTATTACAGTCTTTTTTTTATTAGTAGTTCATGGATACCATAGTTATTATCAATAAATATGTCGTAGCGTGAGGTATTTGTCATTTTGCAAGGATTAATGAATGGCATTACATCATAGCTCGAGGCGGGTAGGATAAATATGTAAGATGAAAAATTAGTACCAAGTAAAAATACGAGAAAATCTTTGTCAGGTATGCAAGAAAGATAAGAGTGCAGACTGCAAGGCTGCCAATACACATAATCACTAGTTGCATACACTGTGGAGTTTCCAATGTAAAATTTTAACCACTAAATTGTATATTAATAAATGAACAGATGCATTCTATTTTTATTAAGAATTTTAAGTAATTTTAGGTAAGAGAATTACGCCATATTCGTCATATGACAGGTAATATGTGACATATCAGTAGGAAGATCTCAGTATGAATCTAAGCTGAACAACCGCCCTTCCACAAGTGGCAGGCAAACTTTCCCACTTAGTGTTTTAGGTTAAGCTAGGTTCTAACCATGACTTTAGAGGTGACTGGTTAGCAGTCAGGATACAACTTTGTCAAATTTATTGCACATGCATCCTAATGTGCTATAGAGAATTCTTAACAAACATTTATTCTCTTATTTCCCATGTGAGGGGTCCTTCCTAGCTAAGTGGTCTAAGGTGCTGTCAAAAAAACACCAATCTCTCACCACTGAAGTTGTTGGTTTGAGCTCAACTCAGTCCAACTTTATGTGAGAAAGTTTGCTGTTACTTGTAGAAGGACAGACTGGTTCTACTCTGATTCATGCTCAGGAGGTTTCCTTCCACTGATTACCATTGGTTGCCATGTATAAACTGTAATGTGGTGAAAATGGTATTCTACCCCATAACAAAAATTTCCTATGTCAACCTGTAAGAATAAACATTGGACATTATGGAAGGATTATACACCTAGTTTCAACTGGTCTTAAACAGTGTCATCTTGAAATGTGTCCATAGGGGATGGTGCTGATAGTCTCTTTACAAAACTGGATTGTATCAATATGTCTGTATCACACCTAGCAGAATGTATGTATCCAATCTAGCAATGTCTGTATTCAACCTAGCAACATGTCTGTATCCAACCTAGCAATGTCTGTATCCAACCTAGCAACATGTCTGTATATAAACTAGCAATGTGTGTATCCTAGCAACATGTCTGTATCCAAATTAGCAATGTCTGTATCCAACCTAGCAACATGTCTGTATATAAACTAGCAATGTCTGTATCTGACTTAGCAATATGTTTGTATCCAACCTAGCAATGTATGTATCCAACCTAGCAATGTATGTATCTAACATAGCAATGTCTGTATCCAACTTAGCCATATGTCTGTATCCAACATATTAAAATGTATACATCTAACCTAGCAATGTCTGTATCCAACCTAGCAATGTCTGTATCCAACTTAGCCATATGTCGGTATCCAACCTAGCAACAAGTCTGTATTCAACCTAGCAACATGTCTGTATCCAACCTAGCCATTACAATGTTATCTTAAAAATTAATAAAATTAATTTTGATATAATTAAATGTAATTTGACGATAAACAGGATTACATTTATTTTTAGGCCTGGTTGGCTCAGCCTGTAGCTAGTCTGCCTATAAATCCACAGGTCATGAGATTGATTTCCCACCCTACCACATCCTCTGTGATTATTGATATATAATAACTAAAGGTTGATTTCACCAGCTGCTACTAAATTGATTCTGTCTCTTTTGTCACAACTTTAAACTTTTCTCTGAATAAAAAGTAATTCTTCTTGTTTTCACTATTTTATCAAATACTCTCCAAATACAGAGGAAATATGTATTTATCTACCGTATGTTATGCATGTTGCTTATAAAATGGAGATATTTTTTATTTTATTCTAAAATATCTAAAATATTTGAACAAAGAAACATGTATATAAGGTCATAATAAATAATTGCTTGATAACCTTCAACCCCCTCTCCTCCCCCCACCACCCTCTAATTTTCATGCCGCCCTGACCGTTTTCATTTTCATTAAAAAAACTATATAAACAAAAAATTAAACAAGAAATGTCACTGGTAAGTGTCACATGCTACCCAAATGGTCTGTGAAAACAATTGATATATCTTATAAAAGGTAGCGATTTATCAATGAATATCAAGAGTCATGGACTGACGTTTCAGACTAGACATGTACTTTCATTGTGGTTTTTTTTTTACATTAAAGTGTGACCTTGACCTTTGTGCATGGCTAGGGGGGTCAACATAAACCTGTTGCAATCAAGAGCTCAAATACGTGGTGAATTAATGCTTTCAATATTAGGTGTCCAAAGGCGTCTATATGAAGTAAAGGGATAATTGAACCCTCGGGGCGGGGTCATATTTAACCCCAGGGACACCATTTGAACAAATCTAACAAAACTATAGTTGGTCATCATTACTACATAAACATTTTGAAAATCTGTTTGGCCACTCATGAGAAGAAGATTTTCTAAGTCTTGGACTATTTTTAGTAACGGTGGCCATCTTGAATTTCAGATCGAAAAATAAAAATCTTCAGTATAGTCTCCTATGCAATAGAAACACCCATGTGAAGTATCAGTTTAACTGGCCTAATGGTTTCACAACAGATAAAAGAAAAAGAGAATTTTCTGTTTTCCTATAGTATCCCTATGTAAAATTCTAAATCCCCTTACAGGGCCCCTATAAATTTTAGCCCCTAAATTCTTATCTGCAATCAAACCCCTACACATAGGGATAATTTATGGAAAATATGAACAAATCTGACATACCGGTTCTTAAGAAAACGAATTTAGTAATTCCCAATTTTTACCCTTTTGGGGCCCCTTCTGACCCCTGAAGACAGTGGAACCCAGTCATTTTTACAAATCTTAACCTCCTTCACCTAACAATGCTTTTGTGAAAATATAGGCAAAATCATTTCCATTTTAGAAAAAAAAAAAAATATTATAATGACATGTGTCCCCTAATTGAACCCTTTGGGCGGGGTCATATTTAACCCTAGGGACACCATTTGAACAAGTCTAACAAAACTATAGTTGGTCATCATTACTACATAAACATTTTGAAAATAGGTTGGGCCGTTCACGAGAAGAAGATTTTTTAAGTTTTTGACTATTTTTAGTAACGGTGGCCATATTGAATTTCAGATCGAGAAAAAAAAATCTTCTGTATAGTCTCCTATGCAATAGAAACACCCATGTGAAGTTTCAGTTTAATTGGCCAAGTGGTTTCAGAGAAAGTGCTGCTAACAGACGACAGACGACGGACGACAGACAACGCGCCATCGCATAAGCACTTCTGGCCTTTGGCCAATAGAGCTAAAAATGAACGCTCTGTATTTAGTTATTTATGTGTTTTTATACACAATCTTGCGTACATGTTTATATTAATATACAATGATTATAATTATTATCTTATAAGCATTGAAATAGTAACATAGATCATGTTGACTACAGGACTATATGGCAATTCTATATTCACTACTCAGCATTGAGTACGGTTCTAAGGAATATTGTGGTTAGGAAATGCCATGATGTCCATTATATAATTATAAAAGACTACTTCAAGAAAAGATAGTGGCCAACTCATGCTAATCAGTTCTGAACAGATCTGATCTGAAGGGAATACGGGTTTTTTAAAATATTTCTTAATTATGGCGCTTTTTGGGTAGGAGCTGGGTGCTTTTTTACAATTATCACAGTTTAATTAAATCAACTTTTAATACAATTTTAAACCATTATGTACCACTGTGTTATACACCATGGGAGATTAACTTAATGTGTATAAATAGCAATGTACTTATGTACAGGGTTATATTGCTCACCATTAACAGTAAACATTATTGTATAATGGTTATAGGGCATGTCATATGATGTCATTAGTATCACGGGCACTCAATATAGAGCTACACAAGACTATATATAACTAAAATATACTAATAAACACAGATCATTTAAATAAAGAATACCTGTGCAGCAAAAATTAATCTAAGTCACACTTACAATACCAACAACAATAATAAAATATTGTTGAGGGTTTTACAGCATACTTTAGTTTGTTGATATTCTTATATTGACAATTACTGATGGTATGTGGTATAAATGGTTTCTAACGATACAGACACTGCAAGAAAATAGAAATATCACTGAAGGTGATGAATACCCCTAGACGGCACCCTGTCACACACAGTTATTACACCCTTTTGCTGCCCACTTTGACACAGTGAACCAATTAGAGTAACAGATGTGGGTGTTTGACGCTTGATTGTGGGGTCACCAGAAAGGTGAAGGTTTAACACTTTACACATGAAAGACATTATTATAATTTTGAATTTTATTAGGGCTAAAGAATATGGCCTGCTGAGAAATTGAGCACACAAGAGGCCATAAATCATAAAAAAAAATAACCAAGCAGAACATGCTGACAATATGCACAACTAGGCTTGGTACCAATCACTTCTGTGAAGTGTCATTGAATTCCAGCCATAGGTTGCAAAGAAACAGTGGCGACAAAAAAACATGTCTGAAAAATTCAAAGGGCCATAACACAATGAAAAATTAATCTCACAAAATGCCAACAATATGCACAACTAGGCTTGGTACCGGTCACTCTTGTAAATTTTCATTGTATTCTGGCCAATGGATGCTGAGTAAAAGGGATCACAAAAATTGTTCTCAGATGGACATGTATCAAAGTGCCATAACTCATTGAAATATTATTCTCGCGTAACATGCCGACAATATGCAAAACTAGGCTTGGTACCGGTCACCCTTGGGGTATTTCATTGAATTCCAGCCAATGGTTGCAGAGAAATATCAATCACAAAAATTGTTGATGGGCGAATGATTCCTTAGTAATAATATAATCCCCATATACTTAGTATCAAGGGCTATAAAATTGGTATAAATCACTAAAATGTCTAAAAAAAATTTTTATCAAAATGAAAACATCTAATCTTTAAAATAAATACATTTCATTATCATTTATAAATAAAATAAGAAAGATTTTTCCTGGAAATTCAAATCCTTCAAAACAAAAAACGTTTTAATTGGTGGGAAATTTGAAACAAAATTCTTATTCTAAAAATAGACATCACATACATATCGTTTGACCATATTCAAGCACTTTCCCATGATTCAGAATTCAAGCATTTTTCAAGCAAGCAAATTCAAACACTTTTCAAGATCTGCAAACGCTGATGTATGACCTCTTCATTGACATTCTCTATGTAATCTACCAAGAGTCATCTCCCTTATCACATTTCTTACTTCTATCAAATATTAGTAAACCGGAAGTGTCATTTATCATATGTATTCTTCAAACACAAACCAAGTCGATTATCTTAGCCGGTAGCATGTCTGACTATCAATCCAGGGGTCGTGAGTTTGAATCCTCGCATGACCAGTCTCCGTGACAATTGATATACGACATTGTGTCTTATTGTCAACTGTCTCTTACTGCTGCAAGTAATCAGTAACTTGTGGATGTGTGCCCGAGTACTGGTTAACCTTCCATAACAATGATGTTTAACATTCAAATAAAAAACAAACCTCAAATCTTTAGGGTATCTTCCACTTTGGCAATGTCCAAGACAGCATGGACAGATCTTCCAGTTTAACCTAAACATAAAAGTTGTGTGACTAGTAATATCACTAGACTTTAGAATATCCGTGACTACAATCAGTAACGCAGCATGGACAGATCTTCCAGTTTAACCTAAACATAAAAGTTGTGTAACTAGTAATATCACTAGACTTTAGAATATCCCTGACTACAATCAGTAACACAGCATGGACAGATCTTCCAGTTTAACCTTAATATAAAAGTTGTGTAACTGGTAATATCACAATACTTTAGAATATCCGTGACTACAGTCAGTAACACAGCATGGACAGATCTTCCAGTTTAACCCAAACATAAAAGTTGTGTAACTGGTAATATCAGTAGACTTTAGAATATCTGCGACTACAATCAGTAACTGCACATTTACTATGTTAGCTTAGGCCGTCCTTAAACTGGTAATATTACTAGACTTTAGAATATCCGCGACTACAATCAGTATTTGTACATTTACTATGTTAGCTTAGGCTGTCCTTAAACTGGTAATATCACTAGACTTTAGAATATCCCCGACTACAATCAGTAACTGCACATTTACTATGTTAGCTTAGGCCGTCCTTAAACAAATGTTGATTGTTAAACTCCAACCCAGTATTTGTTATGTGGGTCTTTTTGTGAGAATTTGATTTTTTATTGTAATTATGAACAAAAAAGGAAAGAATTCATGAAAAAACCAGCAATAATGATTTCAAAGTTAAT
Organism: Panopea generosa; assembly: GCA_029582155.1. Taxonomy (NCBI): domain Eukaryota; kingdom Metazoa; phylum Mollusca; class Bivalvia; order Adapedonta; family Hiatellidae; genus Panopea; species Panopea generosa. The sequence continues at coordinate 1,487,906 of JAPMAH010000025.1, read as the reverse complement.
AAAAAAGGTTTGGATAGCTACAATTTGAGTGGGCAGAAACATTTTTTTTTTAAGAAAAGCCTACTAGTATATATAGCAATCGAGGTTTAATTACATTGATAAATAACTTCAGAGTTGTTTATTTGTGTTTAATATGGGTAGTAAACGGAAGATTTTTGTGTGAAATTCTCTAACAGTCAGTTTACAACGTAGAACCAGTTGGGCCCAGTTATTTCAGTCGGTAGCGCATCAGGGGTCGAGAGTTCAAATCTCCACCAGGTCAGTCTCTGTGTTGATTGATTTACAACATTACGTCTCATTTTCATTCATTTCTCATCACTGATTCAAGTGAGAAAGTTATCAGTTACTTGTGGAGATGGGTGTGCTAGATTACTGGTTAATCTTCCAGAATCCCAGCAAATAGTAGTAAGATTAACTGTTAGCTCTCGATGGCATAAAAACAATTTAAAACATTCAAAATAAATGTAAAACAAGTACTGGGTGTTGTCTTTGCCATCATGTCAAGCATGGGATTGAAATATGACCTCTGGCATGAGTGAGACAGTACTAAACAATGAATCAACTGGGCTGAAGTAGTATATATTATGTTCAGTTTCTAGCTGTTTGTGACATATAAACAGTGTAAGCTGTCAAATCTAAAACTGACCGCAGTTCTGCTCTTAGTATATGCATACATGCACTGCCGCACATGGTTTAAATACCTCACCCATAAGCAAGGAAGCTTCTACTACAATTTTTCAAGTCTTTGGTATGACCCAGCAATGGATCCAACCCACAAAATTCCACATGCAAGATGAACGCTCTACCACTAGACCACAGCTAAGGTGTCTTATATATTGGTAAAGAAAATATTACCTGTTCTCTGGATATATTTGAGTCTTTAGAAAAGAATCTGTTTCTTGCATAACATTTAGGTATTACTTTGTCCAGAGTAACTTACCTCTTGTAGATGAAAATCATGGAAGAAGCAGGGCGTATCAAAAGTTGAGTCTTTCTTTCTCTCCATCACTTCAGTTACTGTGATGATCTTTGCTCAAGGTCGGCCGAGGACTAAAAAAACAGATTTTTTGGGGGGTGAAAACAAGTAGAATCAATGCAATGTTTCTATCAGTCTCTTGAACAGAAGGAGTCAGGCATGTTTTCTAAATATGACTAATTGTTAAAAATACAGCATAATGCTTATGACCTGCTCAACAACATATGTACAAACTGTACATAGCTACCTTATATGTATACGTACCTACTTTTATTAATCTACCAATCTGCCCGATGACATACTACACAGTGACCTACCCATCTACTTATATATGTATCTATCTACTTAGTTACTAGTATTTATCACTCTATCTACCTACTAATCTACCTACCTAACAATCTATATACCTACATGTACCAAGTTACTTAACAACCAACCTACCTACCTACAAATGTGTGTACCTACCAATTTACCTACCTGCAAATATACCTACCTATAACTTTACCTACTGGAATACAAATCTAGCCAACTACAAACTTACCTACCTAACAATCAATATACCAATTTACCTATCTACCAACCTACCTACCTACCTACAAATTTATCAACCTACTTACATACCAACCTACTAATTAATTTACTTACCAATCTATCTACCAAACTACCTACAAATCTACCTACTTACCAATCTATCTACCTACCAACCTATCAACAAACCTACCTACCTAGCAATCTATCTACCTATATACATATCTACAAATCTACCTACCTAACTACCTACATACCTACCTACCTACCTACCAACTTACCTACCTACAAATCTATCTACCTGCCAATCTACCTACTTACCTACCTACAAATTTATCTGCCTACTTACCCACCTACCAACTTACCTACGGTACCTACAAATCTATCTACCTGCCTATCTACCTACTTACCTACCTACAAATTTATCTGCCTACTTACCCACCTACCAACTTACCTACCTACAAATCTATCTACCTGCCAATCTACCTACGAATTTATCTACCTGCCTAGTACCTACCTACCTATCTACCTACCTACCAACTTACCTACCTACAAATCTATCTACCTGCCAATCTTCCTATCTACTATGTACCAACCTACCAATCTACTTATGTACACACCAACCTACCTACTAATCTTCCTATGCATGTATCTACCTATCTAGTAGTATCTACCCATCTACCTAAAGATGTACCTACCTATCTACCAAAGTATATAGTTACTTACCTCCCAATATAACTACTAACATATCTACTTACTTACTGAAACTATCACATATCTACCTAATACATAATTATGCACATATTAACCTATATAATTACGGTAACCTCTCACCAGGTGCGTTGAACAATATATAATTTTAAAAAAAATCTCTTTGGTATTTTTAATAAAAAGACTCCAAACACAAACAAGAGATAATCAGCTACTACTTTTTGCATGGTAATTTTCATCAAAGATACAAAAACAAATGTTAAGAAAAATGTTTTAGCCAGATGCTATTAAAAATGCAGGTGTTAAGAGTAACAGAGCCCTGGCAGCCATCTTGTCTGACACTTGGATTTAAACAATATTTTGGTAGAGGATCATGAAGAAAATAATCTCAGAGAATTCCACTGAAAATGTTTCTAGTTTCCAAGATGTCACTTAAAATTTTCAAAATCTAAAATAAGGTGGTGGGCCTAAATGCCATTTTGACTGGCCAATGTAAAAAACAAATTGACAGGGCATTGTCCAAGGTACATTGTAGCAAAGTTTTATTATCAAAATTGAGTCAGAAAAGATTGTCCCCAAGTAAAATCCTATGTAAGAATAAAAACATTAGGCGGCAATCTTGCTTGGCGCTCAGACAGAAAAAAACAACACAAATTTGGTAGAGTAACATTTCAGCAAAATTCCACAGAAATTAGTTGAGTGGTTTCAGAGATATTTTTAAAGTTTTGAAATAAAAACTTGGCAGGGTGTTGTCAGACATCTTGGATGGCCAATCTCATAAAAATGTCTGGAAAAGTGGAAAAGTGTCTTGCCCAAGGACACCACACACAGCCATGACGTAATATTTTTTAATGTGTTTTGATTGATTGATTGAATTTTTAGCAACAATTTTATGCCATCGAGGGCTAACAGACGATCAGTTAACCTAACCACTGTTTCCTGGGATCCTGAGAGTTGAACCAGTACTTGAGCACATCCTATCTCTGCAAGCAACTGATAGCACTCCCACTTAAATCAGTGGTGAGAGACAAATGATAATGAGACGCAATGTCGTATATCAATCATCATGGAAACTGTTGTTGGGGATTCAAACTCACGACCCTGAATTGACAGACACTTTATCAACTGAGCTAATCAGGCCTGGCGATATGTTTTGAGATTTAAAAATACTATGGACATCAGACACTAAAAAGGAAATTGCTTCACATATAAACAAGAGGCCCTTTGGCCTTAACGGTCACCTGATTATCCTTGATGACATAAAACTATATGAATTTATGACCCACCCTAAGACCTCATGGGGTTAGTGTTAGGACTATAAAATTCATATAGGTATTAACCGTCATGCCAGCAACAACAAATCACACCAAAAAACATTCACATAAGTCTATTCAGTCATAAGAAATAACGTTTTTGTCATTTTCTCTTATATAGATTTAGTAAAGTAGGCCCCACCCCCAGGGCAAAACCATGAGACAGAGGGACATGAAATTCACAGATTTTATTAAGGACCCATATGCATCAATAATCATGCACACAATTTGTTATCGAGTGCTTTCTATAATATGAATATGACTGTTTTTGCCCTGCCCCCAAGCCCCAGCAGGATGGGGACCATGCAATTCACAATTTTGATTTACCCTTAGGTACCAAAGCTGCATACAACATTTCATTACGAATGAGAATATGTTTTTCGAGAAGAGGTCGAAAATGTCAATTGTTAATGGACGCACGATGATGGGAAAAAGTCTCAGGTGACCTAAAAATCAATTAATAATGACATTAAAATAAAAAAAAGTTATACTAAGAATTTCTCATCTCGTACACATAACAGCCCCTTGTTACATTGTAGAAGGAAAAGAAAATAAAGTCAGTTTTAATGCCATTTTCAACATAGTCATATAGCATTTTATACACAGCATCTATTTTATTGATGAAGTAAGATATGGCCTAAGAATTTTCTTTTGTAACCACCTTCACCCAGTTGCTGATTGACATAAAGGTTTTGAATGAAGCTCGGCTTGAATCCAGAACCTATGCTGTCAGAGGTATGTTATCTTGAGGCAGTTAGTTTTTACCAATTTATTTTAGCTCAATTACAAAGTAAGCTGAGATGATATGAACGACTCTCGAGTCAGTTTCCTTGGTTTAACAAGTATTGAGTTGTTTTTGAGAGGTAAACTGGTAGAACTGAGCTTGGGATTGAACCTCACCCGTAACCTCTAGTGTGAGCAGCCAACACTATTTATCTCATTACACTACCACCGCACTTAAAACTAGTTGACCACAGAGGACAAGTAAGTAGAGAATGATCTCCATGGTTCATACAGACCTGGGAAGGTTTTTTTTGAGGACTTTTCAAGAACTTATTTTGAAATTCAAGGAGTAGATTTGGCGAAACATTTTATCAGTTTGTGCATAATGTACTTCTTAATCAAGTGAAGTCAACTGTTTACTACCGCTGCCGGTGGGAGTGGGAGGAGGAATTCACAATTCCCCGATCTCCGGGGCAGATGTTTGCCATTCTTTCACAACAGACTGTTTATCAAAATATGATTTAATGCCGTAGGTGCTTAGTAACGCTTGGACTTTTGATAATTTATTTTGTGTTTTTCCCCTTTGATATGCAACTTCAATGCACTTTCCCCCATATTTGATACATTGTTAATTTGATCGCAAACTATACACAATGCCTTACGTTTGTCAGCTTTGAATGGCTTTACCCTGCTTCTATACATAGGATTGCCCTCCCACTTTGTATTGCACACACACACTGTCCTTTGTTTCATTGTCATGCTTTGCGATTCCTCAATGAAGTTACCGCCATTTGCAATAATGCTCACGAAAACAACCAAGGTTGTTGATTCTATGATATTGGTATAAAAGCCACACAGATTTTGGTACAATTTTAAAGGAAAACGTTCCAAAAAACAACAAGATGCCAAAGAGGGCCTGAGGAAATTCTCCTATGTAATACAAACATTGGGATGGGGTCATTTTTAACCCTAGGTACACCATTTTAACAATCTTACAAAACTATAGTTGGTCATCATTACTACATAAACATTTTGAAAATCTTTTGGGCCATTCATGAGAAGAAGATTTTTTAAGTTTTTGAACTTTTTTTAGTAACGGATTATAGGGTGTTTGTTCACAAATTAGTTTCATGCAAAAGTGATTTTTATTTTGTTTTGATGTAGCAAGTTTTCTTTAGTGTCTGTAACCAAGCAGAATTTTCCATATTTTATGTATTTTTTAGAAGTAAATGTTTTTTTCTTTCGTTAAAACTTTAGTTTAAATTAACTTATACCTGTGAATGTGTTTAAAAGTTGAATTTCTCTTTCAACTGTCAATTTGTAGATTTAAGTGGCATTGATATAAATAAATGTTTGGTATTTTCTCATATCCCTTCATGCTGGTACCATCTTAAAAGAAAAAAAATCCATTTTAGTTGAGTAAAATGGTCTAGTTTTGTCAATATAATGTTTGGCATATTGTGTTTAATGTCAAAATGACATTGAATCATGAATAAAGATATTTTTTATAGGATTAATGTTATGTGTAGTGTCCGTAACCAAACGATATAGTTCCAAATGTAACATATGTTTAATTATGTTCCCTGTGGTTCCTTCTTCAAACCAAAGTAGTTTTGTTAACTTCTGATCCACTACTTCAATATAAAAACACTATAATTGTGGTGTTTAGTTAACCTTAATTTCTGACCCTCAAGTGCAACACAATTGAGCCCTTTACTGTGTTTTAACCATTTCATAGTAATTGACTGGGAGACTTCATTTCAAAATTTTATTTGGATCAAGCTTGGCTCGAACCTACAACCTCAGCGGTGAGAGGTGAGTGGTTGTTAAGATAACTCAACCACAGAGGACCCTGTACACTACAGTAGTCCTAGTATTGCCACACTTGTGATTGTCAGAGTAGTTTTCAGCTAAACCATCCTCTCTTTCCTAGTAACTGATTGGCAAACCTCATTTCATAATATTTTTGGTTCTGGCTGGGCTCGAACCAACAACCTCAGTGTTGGGAGGTAAGACATCTTCAGATATCACCGTAGACCATATAAGTCCCTTGAATGTACCTTATAAATTCTGACTGCCTTGAAACTTCACACCACACCAGTCCTAAAGGTGAATCTATAACCTCTTCCAGGATTACATGTGGACAATATCAACCTTAGCTTTAATAAAATATTGTTACTGGTATAATATGAAAACAAAAATAGTCCTTGCTCATATGCAGAAATAAAGCTATAACAAATAAAGATGATGAAAATTTGAATGTATTGTAGAAAATAATACTTGCTCAATATTTTTTTCCCACAAGCATAATCTCTTTTCCTTAACCCTTTACTTCATATAAACGCCTTTGGACACCTCTAATATTGAAAGCTTTAATTCACCACATATCAGCAATGGGTGAATTATGTTTATATTAACTGACAGAGTGGAAAACAGTGCAGGAAGTGTTCAGATTGCTCATTACGAGCAATCTGAACTGTTCCTGCACTGTTTTCAAAGGCCTTCTGTGATTGGTGTGGGAAAATGCATTTCAAGGTAGGTAGGTAGGTAGGTAGGTAGGCATTTTTTTGTTTTCTAATTTTTATTTATGGAGAATATTTATGGAGAAAATGTTGGTGAAGACCCCCCCCCCCCCCCCCTTTGTTTAAAAACACGATTCAAACCGATTCAAAATTATAAACAAATACCAAAATGATAAAGCATGACATACCCACAAGTATTGTAATTTTGTTAGCAGAATTGGTCTTATAATTTAATTTTTTTTAAATCAAATGTGAACTGGTTACTTTAATTTACTGTTTACTCTTAATGCCACTGTATTGAACAATTCCATTTATCCATTATCTGGCACACTTTAATAAACTGGTGTATATTTCAGGGGTTAACTTGACAGCAAAGGTCTGGCCTCTTGTAGAAATACCTGTTTATTTATGATACTTTTGATGTAATTAATATAATAGTATATTTGAACAAATATACATGTTTATAAGAAAAGTATATGTAAATAGTAAATGTTTTTTATTTCAGTTGATAGTTAACTTACATAAGATTATACCATGAATTCAATATGTATTTCTGATTCCACAATCTTCAGTCACTGTTGCGCAGTTGTTACCAACAAATACAGGGCCTTAACCATCAATCAACTCTGGTATAGCTTGTATTTATGATCTCCTTCAGTGGTAATACTTAATTTTATTTATAATTGATACATGTACACATTTAGGCACTGTAACCATAGTCTGGTCTTACATTTATATCTGGTTGTTCACAAATAATTATCTAACCCTATTAAAACTTTTGTATTTTGTAGTTCCAGTAATGTTGCCCAACTTCTGCAGACGATATGGTGCTCAGTTCGCTGACTAAGAACGGACTAGAAAAACTTATGACCATATGTCATAATAACTCTATCCGAGAACGATATACTTATAATGCAAATAAATGTAATGTCATTGTTTTTAATGAATGCAGTTCTGAATCACAAAATAACTCAAGGCAATGGCGTTTAGGCCAAAGTACTGTCATTGAAACCGATACATATGTTCATCTAGGCATTTCATGTAGTAAAGACATGTGTCTGAATGAAAACATTAAAGACGCGTGCACTAAACTACGTAAAACATATTTTGGATTAGCCGACTGTGGCGTCCATCAAAATGGTTTACACCCAATTACAGTAAAACATTTATATCAAACTGTTGTCCTCTCGCGAGATTTATACGGCTGCGAACTATGGAACGCCATTACGGACACGCAACTCAAATCGCTAGAACGAGTACATGTTCAATGTATTAAACATATGCAGTCTTTACCAAAACAAACTCGTAGTGACGTAGCGCTGGCTTTAATTGGCCTCACACGAATCGAGCATGAAATTGATAAGCGAAAGCTCTTGATGTTTGGACAATTATGTAGTATTAATAAACGCTTCAGGATAAACACACTTTTTGTTATTAGGCTCATACAATTCATGTAAAACGCAGGGTTTTATACCAGATATCTACCGTATTCTAGGCAAATACAAATTGACCGATGTTCTAACGAAATACATTTCCACTGCATTCTTCCCTACGTTACGACAATGGAAAAAAAAGACTTAAATTAAGTATACATAAATCAGCCGAATTTGACTTTAGAACAAGACTGGTTCAAGACGACAGTCTCAATAGTTTTCTCAATATACAAAGAGAAATCGTACCAAACAGTATTTGGTATTTCTCCCAAATATATCGCGATTCTCTACCATACTGTAGAACTGTTACTTTTATAATTGGTAAATTATTTGCCCGCAGATATCAAACTGTTTGTCCGCAGTGCAGTCTCATTACAGAAACTGTAGCTGAACATTTAATTTTGTTCTGCTCGTCAAATAATTCCCTCCAACATACTTTATTATGTAATATACACAAAGTATGTGGATCAGATATGTATGATAAGCTTTGTAACATGGACGCCTTTAATCAAATTATAGAACTAGTTTCCGGTTATCCTTCTTTAAACATGACAGATAAACAAACGGTTGCTATTTCAAAAATTACATTTAGACATTTACATCATATGACTAAAGCATTAAGATATACGTTTATGTAGATAACACACACAATACTTCATCTTTTGTGTGTTGTCACTTTGTTGCTGAGCTCGTCGTTATCTCGTATTGACAACGAAAATAACAATACACAATAATATTTTAATTTTAAATATTATATTATATATTTATTGTTTGTATTCAAATTGTTAAAAAAAAAAAAAAAAAAAAAAAAAATAATAATATCTTCAAATAATGCACGCGTTCCTTTCATTTAACTTTTAAGGTACGAATACAATTATGTTTTTGAAAGATATTATTTGGAACTAATACCACTTTTAGCACCCATATAGTGTATGTATGCTCTTGTGTTTCGTTTTGGCAAGTCATATCAGTCATTATATGCAATATTCTTCTAAAAGTGTCAATATATTTTGCAATTTGAATGGACATATCATTTATTTATTTGTTTGTATATATGTAAGTTGTTTGAACTATCGAAGTAATATGTTTGTTTATATTGTAATCATATGATTGTCATTTAATTGTCTATATGTGTATTATTTTTTTGTATATTTATTGTACTCCCATTTACTGTTTAAATGTTTATACTCTCCTGTATATTTGTACTATGGAGGAAATAAAGAATCAATCAATCAATATTAAATATAATTTATACTAAATGTATCAGTGATTTTAAAACAAATACATATACCCTGCATGTTTTGAGCAGTGAGTTATCTTGTCATGTTAATGCTTTGGCTGGTCAAGGCTAACTATTATGATCAAAAGTCTGGCTATCAAACCAGGGGTTGTGAGTTTGAATCACTGCCTGGTCACAGTCTCTGTGATGGTTGGGTATGAACTTTGAGTCCCCCACCTGATTATGTGGGGAAGTAGTCAGTGATAAACAGAGGTACTTATGTTTTGTCTAGTACTGGTTAGCCACCTAGTAGACACAGAGAAAATGATTAGGTGCATTGTTAATTGTTAAATTTCTGTTGAACAAAACATGAATTTGGACAAAATAATCTGTGAAAAACATAGTGATTTAACTGGCCATGGTTGAATGCATTTTTCAATTACCAGGGTATTTATTTTGGTTACATTTTCTCAAATAATATCACAGACTTCTGAAGAAACCTCAACATTAACAGGACAAACAGGGTAACATGGAGTCCAGTCATGGTATTATACATACTGCATCAGAATATCCTTGCCCAGAAAAAATTTATTGTCTTAATAAAGTAGGAAATATCATACAATTAACTGTATATTCTGATTGCTTGTTGTCCGTCCGTTAACATTTTTGTTGTGTGCACTCTAGCACCTGCATTTTTCATTGGATCTTCACTAAACTTACACAGTAGTTATATAACCTTAATATCTTGGACAAGTTCTTGAACTGGCCAAATTGGATAATTAATGTCAGTTATGGTCCAGTCAAATTCAAGGTAAACTTTAAAAATATTCTTAATATTATTGGAAGCACTCAGAAGCAGGTTGTGAGCATTATTATTAACTATGGTCTTTTATAAAAATTGTTAATCTCATGTCCCTGGGTCTCACGATTTTGACCCTGGGGGCGGGGCCTACTCTACTAAATCTATATATAAGATAAATTGACAATTTTTTTATTTCTTATGACCTAGTAGACTTATGTGAAAATTTTTTTTGATAATCAGGTGACCGTTAAGGCCCATGGGCCTCTTCTTTATCGAGTTTAACTTTTGTGTTTAGTTGTGTTTGCCTCCAATCTCAATCTTTGCATTGGTGGTGAGTTTAATTCCATTGGCGAGCTTTGTTCAGCATCATTCAATGGAACTCACAAACATAAGAACTATAACTCTGGGTTGCATATTGGCAGAGTTATGGCCCTTTTTGGACTTAATTTTTCAGGATAAAGTTTTTTATCAGGAAAGATATCTATGCAATCACTCATTGGGTATGAATGAAACTTTACATGTGTGTTCAGCTTCATCAGTGAAACTCACAGAACCATAACTCTGGGTTGCATTTTTGCAAAATTATGGCCCTTTTAGACTTAGAAAAATTTGTTAAATTTGTTAAGCATGTTAAAGTTTTTGAGCAGGTACATATTTCATTAACCTATCATTGAATATAAATGAAACTTCACATTTATGTTCAGCATCATCAACGGATGCACACTGAAGAGAACCATAACTCTGGGTTGCATTTTTACTTGTTATGGGGTTTGTTGGACTTAAAACATTTGGTTAGAGATATTAAGCAGGTTAAAATTTTGAGTTGGTACTTATTTCATCAACCTATAATTGGACATGAATGAAACTTTACATATGTGTTCAGTATCCTCTATAAAACACACAGACACATTAGGACCATAACTCTGGGTTGCATTTTGGCAGAGTTATGGCCCATTTGGACTTTATTTTTCAGGTTAAAGTTTTCTATCAGGTGGATACCTATGCAAGTGCTCTTTCAATATGAATGAAATTTCACATGTGTGTTCAGCATCAACAATGGAAATCACAGACACAAGAACCATAACTCTTGATAGCGTTTTGGCAGAATTATTTCCCTGTTAGACTTAGAAATTGTGTTTTTTAGCAGGTTATAGCAAGTTTGTAGTACAAAGCCTTGAGCTTAGATGTTTGATAAATAGGGTCAGTTTGTGGTCCTCTCTCATATTTTTTTTTTTTGCCTGTCTGCAGAGGTAAAAACATTTTCTTGTTTTTTGTTGTTGTTTTTGATTAACGTTTATTTTTTTTTTCTTTCAAAGTTTCATCTTTTTTTTTATGAACTGGTACTGATGTAGTGCCTTCCGAGGAGAAGTTGGTGCATAGGCCTTAATTGTATATATGTAGAAGGATATCCAGCATTGATAAACTGAAGTGTCATAAAAGAAATTTAATACCTTGCTGATTTAAAGAATTTCATTGTTCCCATTAAGTTTATGTCATTCATTTTTATGTTAAATTGGTATGTCAGTCAAACACACTAAATAATGCTCACCCTAGGATAGATCTACCCATGTATACTTGAACAGCTACTCAACTTGGTGTCTCCTGTAAATTACCTAATAACTGCCCTTCTGTAAGATCATGTTTTGTACCCAACAGTGAGTAACCAACATATTTGATAGACATGTGACCCACCAAATTAAATTCCAAATTGTGAGGACGTCCGCCGTCTGTCCATCAATGGACAGACGGCGGACGTCCTCACAATTTGGAATTTGGTGGGTCACATGTCTATCAAATATGTTGGTTACTCACTGTTGGGTACAAAACATGATCTTACAGAAGGGCAGTTATTAGGTAATTTACAGGAGACACCAAGTTGAGTAGCTGTTCAAGTATACATGGGTAGATCTATCCTAGGGTGAGCATTATTTAGTGTGTTTGACTGACATACCAATTTAACATAAAAATGAATGACATAAACTTAATGGGAACAATGAAATTCTTTAAATCAGCAAGGTATTAAATTTCTTTTATGACACTTCAGTTTATCAATGCTGGATATCCTTCTACATATATACAATTAAGGCCTATGCACCAACTTCTCCTCGGAAGGCACTACATCAGTACCAGTTCATAAAAAAAAAAGATGAAACTTTGAAAGAAAAAAAAAATAAACGTTAATCAAAAACAACAACAAAAAACAAGAAAATGTTTTTACCTCTGCAGACAGGCAAAAAAAACAAAAAGATGAGAGAGGACCACAAACTGACCCTATTTATCAAACATCTAAGCTCAAGGCTTTGTACTACAAACTTGCTATAACCTGCTAAAAAACACAATTTCTAAGTCTAACAGGGAAATAATTCTGCCAAAACGCTATCAAGAGTTATGGTTCTTGTGTCTGTGATTTCCATTGTTGATGCTGAACACACATGTGAAATTTCATTCATATTGAAAGAGCACTTGCATAGGTATCCACCTGATAGAAAACTTTAACCTGAAAAATAAAGTCCAAATGGGCCATAACTCTGCCAAAATGCAACCCAGAGTTATGGTCCTAATGTGTCTGTGTGTTTTATAGAGGATACTGAACACATATGTAAAGTTTCATTCATGTCCAATTATAGGTTGATGAAATAAGTACCAACTCAAAATTTTAACCTGCTTAATATCTCTAACCAAATGTTTTAAGTCCAACAAACCCCATAACAAGTAAAAATGCAACCCAGAGTTATGGTTCTCTTCAGTGTGCATCCGTTGATGATGCTGAACATAAATGTGAAGTTTCATTTATATTCAATGATAGGTTAATGAAATATGTACCTGCTCAAAAACTTTAACATGCTTAACAAATTTAACAAATTTTTCTAAGTCTAAAAGGGCCATAATTTTGCAAAAATGCAACCCAGAGTTATGGTTCTGTGAGTTTCACTGATGAAGCTGAACACACATGTAAAGTTTCATTCATACCCAATGAGTGATTGCATAGATATCTTTCCTGATAAAAAACTTTATCCTGAAAAATTAAGTCCAAAAAGGGCCATAACTCTGCCAATATGCAACCCAGAGTTATAGTTCTTATGTTTGTGAGTTCCATTGAATGATGCTGAACAAAGCTCGCCAATGGAATTAAACTCACCACCAATGCAAAGATTGAGATTGGAGGCAAACACAACTAAACACAAAAGTTAAACTCGATAAAGAAGAGGCCCATGGGCCTTAACGGTCACCTGATTATCAAAAAAATTTTCACATAAGTCTACTAGGTCATAAGAAATAAAAAAATTGTCAATTTATCTTATATATAGATTTAGTAGAGTAGGCCCCGCCCCCAGGGTCAAAATCGTGAGACCCAGGGACATGAGATTAACAATTTTTATAAAAGACCATAGTTAATAATAATGCTCACAACCTGCTTCTGAGTGCTTCCAATAATATTAAGAATATTTTTAAAGTTTACCTTGAATTTGACTGGACCATAACTGACATTAATTATCCAATTTGGCCAGTTCAAGAACTTGTCCAAGATATTAAGGTTATATAACTACTGTGTAAGTTTAGTGAAGATCCAATGAAAAATGCAGGTGCTAGAGTGCACACAACAAAAATGTTAACGGACGGACAACAAGCAATCAGAATATACAGTTAATTGTATGATATTTCCTACTTTATTAAGACAATAAATTTTTTCTGGGCAAGGATATTCTGATGCAGTATGTATAATACCATGACTGGACTCCATGTTACCCTGTTTGTCCTGTTAATGTTGAGGTTTCTTCAGAAGTCTGTGATATTATTTGAGAAAATGTAACCAAAATAAATACCCTGGTAATTGAAAAATGCATTCAACCATGGCCAGTTAAATCACTATGTTTTTCACAGATTATTTTGTCCAAATTCATGTTTTGTTCAACAGAAATTTAACAATTAACAATGCACCTAACCATTTTCTCTGTGTCTACTAGGTGGCTAACCAGTACTAGACAAAACATAAGTACCTCTGTTTATCACTGACTACTTCCCCACATAATCAGGTGGGGGACTCAAAGTTCATACCCAACCATCACAGAGACTGTGACCAGGCAGTGATTCAAACTCACAACCCCTGGTTTGATAGCCAGACTTTTGATCATAATAGTTAGCCTTGACCAGCCAAAGCATTAACATGACAAGATAATTCACTGCTCAAAACATGCAGGGTATATGTATTTGTTTTAAAATCACTGATACATTTAGTATAAATTATATTTAATATTGATTGATTGATTCTTTATTTCCTCCATAGTACAAATATACAGGAGAGTATAAACATTTAAACAGTAAATGGGAGTACAATAAATATACAAAAAAATAATACACATATAGACAATTAAATGACAATCATATAATTACAATATAAACAAACATATTACTTCGATAGTTCAAACAACTTACATATATACAAACAAAATAAATAAATGATATGTCCATTCAAATTGCAAAATATATTGACACTTTTAGAAGAATATTGCATATAATGACTGATATGACTTGCCGAAACGAAACACAAGAGCATACATACACTATATGGGTGCTAAAAGTGGTATTAGTTCCAAATAATATCTTTCAAAAACATAATTGTATTCGTACCTTAAAAGTTAAATGAAAGGAACGCGTGCATTATTTGAAGATATTATTATTTTTTTTTTTTTTTTTTTTTTAACAATTTGAATACAAACAATAAATATATAATATAATATTTAAAATTAAAATATTATTGTGTATTGTTATTTTCGTTGTCAATACGAGATAACGACGAGCTCAGCAACAAAGTGACAACACACAAAAGATGAAGTATTGTGTGTGTTATCTACATAAACGTATATCTTAATGCTTTAGTCATATGATGTAAATGTCTAAATGTAATTTTTGAAATAGCAACCGTTTGTTTATCTGTCATGTTTAAAGAAGGATAACCGGAAACTAGTTCTATAATTTGATTAAAGGCGTCCATGTTACAAAGCTTATCATACATATCTGATCCACATACTTTGTGTATATTACATAATAAAGTATGTCGGAGGGAATTATTTGACGAGCAGAACAAAATTAAATGTTCAGCTACAGTTTCTGTAATGAGACTGCACTGCGGACAAACAGTTTGATATCTGCGGGCAAATAATTTACCAATTATAAAAGTAACAGTTCTACAGTATGGTAGAGAATCGCGATATATTTGGGAGAAATACCAAATACTGTTTGGTACGATTTCTCTTTGTATATTGAGAAAACTATTGAGACTGTCGTCTTGAACCAGTCTTGTTCTAAAGTCAAATTCGGCTGATTTATGTATACTTAATTTAAGTCTTTTTTTCCATTGTCGTAACGTAGGGAAGAATGCAGTGGAAATGTATTTCGTTAGAACATCGGTCAATTTGTATTTGCCTAGAATACGGTAGATATCTGGTATAAAACCCTGCGTTTTACATGAATTGTATGAGCCTAATAACAAAAAGTGTGTTTATCCTGAAGCGTTTATTAATACTACATAATTGTCCAAACATCAAGAGCTTTCGCTTATCAATTTCATGCTCGATTCGTGTGAGGCCAATTAAAGCCAGCGCTACGTCACTACGAGTTTGTTTTGGTAAAGACTGCATATGTTTAATACATTGAACATGTACTCGTTCTAGCGATTTGAGTTGCGTGTCCGTAATGGCGTTCCATAGTTCGCAGCCGTATAAAGCTCGCGAGAGGACAACAGTTTGATATAAATGTTTTACTGTAATTGGGTGTAAACCATTTTGATGGACGCCACAGTCGGCTAATCCAAAATATGTTTTACGTAGTTTAGTGCACGCGTCTTTAATGTTTTCATTCAGACACATGTCTTTACTACATGAAATGCCTAGATGAACATATGTATCGGTTTCAATGACAGTACTTTGGCCTAAACGCCATTGCCTTGAGTTATTTTGTGATTCAGAACTGCATTCATTAAAAACAATGACATTACATTTATTTGCATTATAAGTATATCGTTCTCGGATAGAGTTATTATGACATATGGTCATAAGTTTTTCTAGTCCGTTCTTAGTCAGTGAACTGAGCACCATATCGTCTGCAGAAGTTGGGCAACATTACTGGAACTACAAAATACAAAAGTTTTAATAGGGTTAGATAATTATTTGTGAACAACCAGATATAAATGTAAGACCAGACTATGGTTACAGTGCCTAAATGTGTACATGTATCAATTATAAATAAAATTAAGTATTACCACTGAAGGAGATCATAAATACAAGCTATACCAGAGTTGATTGATGGTTAAGGCCCTGTATTTGTTGGTAACAACTGCGCAACAGTGACTGAAGATTGTGGAATCAGAAATACATATTGAATTCATGGTATAATCTTATGTAAGTTAACTATCAACTGAAATAAAAAACATTTACTATTTACATATACTTTTCTTATAAACATGTATATTTGTTCAAATATACTATTATATTAATTACATCAAAAGTATCATAAATAAACAGGTATTTCTACAAGAGGCCAGACCTTTGCTGTCAAGTTAACCCCTGAAATATACACCAATTTATTAAAATGTGCCAGATAATGGATAAATGGAATTGTTCAATACAGTGGCATTAAGAGTAAACAGTAAATTAAAGTAACCAGTTCACATTTGATTTAAAAAAAATTAAATTATAAGACCAATTCTGCTAACAAAATTACAATACTTGTGGGTATGTCATGCTTTATCATTTTGGTATTTGTTTATAATTTTGAATCGGTTTGAATCGTGTTTTTAAACAAAGGGGGAGGGGGGGGGGTCTTCACCAACATTTTCTCCATAAATATTCTCTATAAATAAAAATTAGAAAACAAAAAAATGCCTACCTACCTACCTACCTACCTACCTTGAAATGCATTTTCCCACACCAATCACAGAAGGCCTTTGAAAACAGTGCAGGAACAGTTCAGATTGCTCGTAATGAGCAATCTGAACACTTCCTGCACTGTTTTCCACTCTGTCAGTTAATATAAACATAATTCACCCATTGCTGATATGTGGTGAATTAAAGCTTTCAATATTAGAGGTGTCCAAAGGCGTTTATATGAAGTAAAGGGTTAAGGAAAAGAGATTATGCTTGTGGGAAAAAAATATTGAGCAAGTATTATTTTCTACAATACATTCAAATTTTCATCATCTTTATTTGTTATAGCTTTATTTCTGCATATGAGCAAGGACTATTTTTGTTTTCATATTATACCAGTAACAATATTTTATTAAAGCTAAGGTTGATATTGTCCACATGTAATCCTGGAAGAGGTTATAGATTCACCTTTAGGACTGGTGTGGTGTGAAGTTTCAAGGCAGTCAGAATTTATAAGGTACATTCAAGGGACTTATATGGTCTACGGTGATATCTGAAGATGTCTTACCTCCCAACACTGAGGTTGTTGGTTCGAGCCCAGCCAGAACCAAAAATATTATGAAATGAGGTTTGCCAATCAGTTACTAGGAAAGAGAGGATGGTTTAGCTGAAAACTACTCTGACAATCACAAGTGTGGCAATACTAGGACTACTGTAGTGTACAGGGTCCTCTGTGGTTGAGTTATCTTAACAACCACTCACCTCTCACCGCTGAGGTTGTAGGTTCGAGCCAAGCTTGATCCAAATAAAATTTTGAAATGAAGTCTCCCAGTCAATTACTATGAAATGGTTAAAACACAGTAAAGGGCTCAATTGTGTTGCACTTGAGGGTCAGAAATTAAGGTTAACTAAACACCACAATTATAGTGTTTTTTATATTGAAGTAGTGGATCAGAAGTTAACAAAACTACTTTGGTTTGAAGAAGGAACCACAGGGAACATAATTAAACATATGTTACATTTGGAACTATATCGTTTGGTTACGGACACTACACATAACATTAATCCTATAAAAAATATCTTTATTCATGATTCAATGTCATTTTGACATTAAACACAATATGCCAAACATTATATTGACAAAACTAGACCATTTTACTCAACTAAAATGGATTTTTTTTCTTTTAAGATGGTACCAGCATGAAGGGATATGAGAAAATACCAAACATTTATTTATATCAATGCCACTTAAATCTACAAATTGACAGTTGAAAGAGAAATTCAACTTTTAAACACATTCACAGGTATAAGTTAATTTAAACTAAAGTTTTAACGAAAGAAAAAAACATTTACTTCTAAAAAATACATAAAATATGGAAAATTCTGCTTGGTTACAGACACTAAAGAAAACTTGCTACATCAAAACAAAATAAAAATCACTTTTGCATGAAACTAATTTGTGAACAAACACCCTATAATCCGTTACTAAAAAAAGTTCAAAAACTTAAAAAATCTTCTTCTCATGAATGGCCCAAAAGATTTTCAAAATGTTTATGTAGTAATGATGACCAACTATAGTTTTGTAAGATTGTTAAAATGGTGTACCTAGGGTTAAAAATGACCCATCCCAATGTTTGTATTACA
>JAPMAH010000025.1:1445468-1468672 GCA_029582155.1 Panopea generosa | reverse complement strand
ACCGTATTCTAGGCAAATACAAATTGACCGATGTTCTAACGAAATACATTTCCACTGCATTCTTCCCGTTACGACAATGGAAAAAAAGACTTAAATTAAGTATACATAAATCAGCCGAATTTGACTTTAGAACAAGACTGGTTCAAGACGACAGTCTCAATAGTTTTCTCAATATACAAAGAGAAATCGTACCAAACAGTATTTGGTATTTCTCCCAAATATATCGCGATTCTCTACCATACTGTAGAACTGTTACTTTTATAATTGGTAAATTATTTGCCCGCAGATATCAAACTGTTTGTCCGCAGTGCAGTCTCATTACAGAAACTGTAGCTGAACATTTAATTTTGTTCTGCTCGTCAAATAATTCCCTCCGACATACTTTATTATGTAATATACACAAAGTATGTGGATCAGATATGTATGATAAGCTTTGTAACATGGACGCCTTTAATCAAATTATAGAACTAGTTTCCGGTGTTATCCTTCTTTAAACATGACATATAAACAAACGGTTGCTATTTCAAAAATTACATTTAAGACATTTACATCATATGACTAAAGCATTAAGATATACGTTTATGTAGATAACACACACAATACTTCATCTTTTGTGTGTTGTCACTTTGTTGACTGAGCTCGTCGTTATCTCGTATTGACAACGAAAATAAACAATACACAATAATATTTTAATCTTTAAATATTTATATTATATATTTATTGTTTGTAATTCAAATTGTTAAAAAAAAAAAAAAAAAAAAAAAATAAATAATATCTTCCAAATAATGCACGCGTTCCTTTCATTTAACTTTTAAGGTACGAATACAATTATGTTTTTGAAAGATATTATTTGGAACTAATACCACTTTTAGCACCCATATAGTGTATGTATGCTCTTGTGTTTCGTTTTGGCAAGTCATATCAGTCATTATATGCAATATTCTTCTAAAAGTGTCAATATATTTTGCAATTTGAATGGACATATCATTTATTTATTTTGTTTGTATATATGTAAGTTGTTTGAACTATCGAAGTAATATGTTTGTTTATATTGTAATCATATGATTGTCATTTAATTGTCTATATGTGTATTATTTTTTTGTATATTTATTGTACTCCCATTTACTGTTTAAATGTTTATACTCTCCTGTATATTTGTACTATGGAGGAAATAAAGAATCAATCAATCAATATTAAATATAATTTATACTAATGTATCAGTGATTTTAAAACAAATACATATACCCTGCATGTTTTGAGCAGTGAGTTATCTTGTCATGTTAATGCTTTGGCTGGTCAAGGCTAACTATTATGATCAAAAGTCTGGCTATCAAACCAGGGGTTGTGAGTTTGAATCACTGCCTGGTCACAGTCTCTGTGATGGTTGGGTATGAACTTTGAGTCCCCCACCTGATTATGTGGGGAAGTAGTCAGTGATAAACAGAGGTACTTATGTTTTGTCTAGTACTGGTTAGCCACCTAGTAGACACAGAGAAAATGGTTAGGTGCATTGTTAATTGTTAAATTTCTGTTGAACAAAACATGAATTTGGACAAAATAATCTGTGAAAAACATAGTGATTTAACTGGCCATGGTTGAATGCATTTTTCAATTACCAGGGTATTTATTTTGGTTACATTTTCTCAAATAATATCACAGACTTCTTAAGAAACCTCAACATTAACAGGACAAACAGGGTAACATGGAGTCCAGTCATGGTATTATACATACTGCATCAGAATATCCTTGCCCAGAAAAAATTTATTGTCTTAATAAAGTAGGAAATATCATACAATTAATTGTAAATTCTGATTGCTTGTTGTCCGTCCGTTAACATTTTTGTTGTGTGCACTCTAGCACCTGCATTTTTCATTGGATCTTCACTAAACTTACACAGTAGTTATATAACCTTAATATCTCGGACAAGTTCTTGAACTGGCCAAATTGGATAATTAATGTCAGTTATGGTCCAGTCAAATTCAAGGTAAACTTTAAAAATATTCTTAATATTATTGGAAGCACTCAGAAGCAGGTTGTGAGCATTATTATTAACTATGGTCTTTTATAAAAATTGTTAATCTCATGTCCCTGGGTCTCACGATTTTGACCCTGGGGGCGGGGCCTACTCTACTAAATCTATATATAAGAGAAATTGACAATTTTTTTATTTCTTATG
This sequence comes from Panopea generosa, assembly GCA_029582155.1. Lineage (NCBI taxonomy): Eukaryota > Metazoa > Mollusca > Bivalvia > Adapedonta > Hiatellidae > Panopea > Panopea generosa. The sequence continues at coordinate 1,466,496 of JAPMAH010000025.1, read as the reverse complement.
ACCTAGTAGACTTATGTGAAAATTTTTTTTGATAATCAGGTGACCGTTAAGGCCCATGGGCCTCTTCTTTATCGAGTTTAACTTTTGTGTTTAGTTGTGTTTGCCTCCAATCTCAATCTTTGCATTGGTGGTGAGTTTAATTCCATTGGCGAGCTTTGTTCAGCATCATTCAATGGAACTCACAAACATAAGAACTATAACTCTGGGTTGCATATTGGCAGAGTTATGGCCCTTTTTGGACTTAATTTTTCAGGATAAAGTTTTTTATCAGGAAAGATATCTATGCAATCACTCATTGGGTATGAATGAAACTTTACATGTGTGTTCAGCTTCATCAGTGAAACTCACAGAACCATAACTCTGGGTTGCATTTTTGCAAAATTATGGCCCTTTTAGACTTAGAAAAATTTGTTAAATTTGTTAAGCATGTTAAAGTTTTTGAGCAGGTACATATTTCATTAACCTATCATTGAATATAAATGAAACTTCACATTTATGTTCAGCATCATCAACGGATGCACACTGAAGAGAACCATAACTCTGGGTTGCATTTTTACTTGTTATGGGGTTTGTTGGACTTAAAACATTTAGTTAGAGATATTAAGCAGGTTAAAATTTTGAGTTGGTACTTATTTCATCAACCTATAATTGGACATGAATGAAACTTTACATATGTATTCAGTATCCTCTATAAAACACACAGACACATTAGGACCATAACTCTGGGTTGCATTTTGGCAGAGTTATGGCCCATTTGGACTTTATTTTTCAGGTTAAAGTTTTCTATCAGGTGGATACCTATGCAAGTGCTCTTTCAATATGAATGAAATTTCACATGTGTGTTCAGCATCAACAATGGAAATCACAGACACAAGAACCATAACTCTTGATAGCGTTTTGGCAGAATTATTTCCCTGTTAGACTTAGAAATTGTGTTTTTTAGCAGGTTATAGCAAGTTTGTAGTACAAAGCCTTGAGCTTAGATGTTTGATAAATAGGGTCAGTTTGTGGTCCTCTCTCATATTTGTTCAAAACCATTACCCTGGGGGCAAAATTGGCCTGCCCTAAGGTGTAAGAATTCTTCACTTTTGTTGACTTTTTTTTGTTAAAAGTTTAATCTTTTTTTTTTTGCCTGTCTGCAGAGGTAAAAACATTTTCTTGTTTTTTGTTGTTGTTTTTGATTAAAGTTTATTTTTTTTTCTTTCAAAGTTTCATCTTTTTTTTTTATGAACTGGTACTGATGTAGTGCCTTCCGAGGAGAAGTTGGTGCATAGGCCTTAATTGTATATATGTAGAAGGATATCCAGCATTGATAAACTGAAGTGTCATAAAAGAAATTTAATACCTTGCTGATTTAAAGAATTTCATTGTTCCCATTAAGTTTATGTCATTCATTTTTATGTTAAATTGGTATGTCAGTCAAACACACTAAATAATGCTCACCCTAGGATAGATCTACCCATGTATACTTGAACAGCTACTCAACTTGGTGTCTCCTGTAAATTACCTAATAACTGCCCTTCTGTAAGATCATGTTTTGTACCCAACAGTGAGTAACCAACATATTTGATAGACATGTGACCCACCAAATTCCAAATTGTGAGGACGTCCGCCGTCTGTCCATCACACTTTGGCTTTCCATGTAATAACTTAAGAATGCCTGGATCAAATCTTTTGAAATTCAAATACAATGTTGATGATGACAAAACACAGGCTAAGTTTGATTTTCGGGGTTAAGACTTTTGGTGTTGTTGAGTTGTGCGCCTTTCATTTGTAAAAAAATTTCACAATTTGGTTTCAATGCAATAACTTCACTATTCCTGAATCAAATCTCTTGAAATTCTTATACAATTTTTAAAATGACAAAAACACAGGCTAAGTTCTATTTGCAGAGTTGTGACTTTTGTCGTTGTAGAGTTGTGCCCTTTAATTATGAAATATTGTATTTTTGGGGGGTTTCAATGCAATAGTTCATGAATGCCAGACTCAAATCTTTTCAAAAAGTGGAGGACATAAATTCCCTGAATTTGCTTGTTTTTATCTTTATTGCGGTTATATGAGTCGTTGTCAAGACTTCCTGGTCAGAACCAGTGTTGAGTTATGATTTTTGGGATTGAACACATGAGTTCCAAGATTACAAAAATATTATACTGATGTACTGATAAAAAATTTTCCATGATGTATGCCCATTCAATGAATGTAGCAATTCATTTTATCAAATTTAATCACAGTTGTGATTCAATTCAATTAATACTTAAACATAAACATCAATTGGACATGCACATGTTGATGTAACTACTTCCTATTGCATTATTTTCCAGCAAATATTCATCTTTCAAATTCGACCATTGTATGAATGTGCTTGTTTGCATACAAGTTAATCTGTGTTCAATGTGATACGCAGACAGAAACTTACTTGCATGCATGCAAAAAGAAAGTGTTTATACACAATCATCATAGATAGTACTTTCCTTTGCATTGGTCATAATGTAGCATGGTTAGTCAATCAAACTGCAACTCATAAAAATGTGATCATCTGAACAGTTAACCTGCAACAGCAATAAATAAAGATGAATTATTACGTTTCTGTTTTTAATGCCCTGACCATTTGAATAATGGTGAAGGGGTACTTAAAGTGTAACCTCTGTTCACCCATCTGCACACACAAATGGGTAGTTAAATGTCTAAGGTTAAAGGTTAGTATTTTTTTGATGATTGAAAAACAGTAGAAAGAATTATGTGGCTGTTTCTAGACACTTAATAAATGCTTTTATGTGGTTAAATTCTGTTGTATGGCTAAAATCAAGTAATCAGCTGGTAGCAAAGAAGCCACTTGAATACTCATCTGTTAAAACGTCCATCATTTGGTCTGTCTGAACATTTATTTTATCAATTAATAACTTCTGAAGGGGTCTATGTATTTAGCTAATATTTCATGTGTATAATTATAAAATACACAGCAAGTTTCGTGTTTGTCACAGCAGCCAATTTTCATACAAGTTATGGCCCTTTTCAACTTGATTTTTGGTAATAAATCAGTTTCCTATCAATAGCATCTTGTTATGGCAGCATTATGATACTTGTCTGAAGTGGATATATATATCACGAAGAAATTGTATAAAAGTACTCACATCAGGTATTGGAATAACTACATTTACCTGAAAATTATGTTTCTTCGAAAGCAAATATCTATGAAATGGCTTGTGAACAAACAGATTTTGCACAATTAGATGGATTGCCATCTATTTGTACGTAGTACTCTGCAAACTGTTGAATAAAAACTCTTGCCAGAAATCCTTGAATTACGTATTTTGTCAGCTAAAATTCAGAAAAAACATAACATGTAAAAATTAAGTATTTCCCACGAAGCCAGTGTATGATACTATTAAGAGAATAACATCAGAGAGAATAATATTCTTCATATTCAGTGGCTCATTATTGTAGATTTTTTACTTGCAGGTCTGGGACCTACCAGCAAATATTTTGAAAAGCCTGCAAGAATTTTAGAAAGGTCTGAACTATTAAAATTAGTTTTGCATTGTGTATTTCAATTAACTTAAGGTCTTTGAAATCATGTGCTGCATTAAATAAATTACTTATGGTCGATGGATTCATCAATGGTGATGCAGATTTTATAAGAAGTGTCAACTGTACCATATGACAGGAGGTTAAAGTCAACTGTACCATATGACCGAAGGTTAAAGTCAACTGTACTATAGTGGGATGGTAGTGCAGTGGATAGAGTGTTGGCAGCTCACATTATAGATTGTAGGTTCTGTCCCTAGCTTGACCTGTTGACCTCGTAAAACAACAACTCAGTACTGGTTCTATCCAGGAAGCAGAAATTAGTGCTGAACTTCCTCACAGTCAAGCTAAATAAATGAGTGTAAACCTTAATGTGGAGTGAGGAAGGGCCTCAGACTCATGGTCGGAGTTCAGTACCCCTCCACGGCTATATGTGTTGTGATTAAGCAAGACACATTACCTGCATATGTTTTGTACGGGATCTAACCAACCAGGAAGAAATCTAGTGAGATTGTTTCACAGTATAATTTATGTACCATTAATTGTTTGAAAGCAACTGCACACTGTATTTCAGCTGTTACATGTGTCTGCCATCACTGTTGGAGAGGAATGCCATGTGTGTGACACTGGATGAGTCCGGGAATGAGGGTTCCTGATTCTACATTGTCCCCTTCTATAAACTGAAACAACGGGGAGACAAGGCACAGTCTTTGATCAAGTTTATATAATTATATAAGTTGGGCTTTTGAAAAACTCTTGTCAGGTAGGGTATTCAAGTACTATAATTGAGAGTAAAGATTGATGTTAAAAGATATATTTGTAAATTTGCACTCTCCTTATCCATTCATAATAAAGTAATGACCATTTAGTGCTCCACTGACATCATCACAAGAACATTTTAGTTATAAATATCCTTTGAAAATACTTCTTAGAATTTATGCAAACTTTGCATTAATGAAACTACTGCAAGTGTCCACATTGTTAATACAATTACCTTAGATCTTTATGGGTTCGTAAAATGTGTCTCAGATGTATTCAGTAGAAGTCAAAGGTAATATTAATTCTGAATACCAAAGTATAAATTTTATTAAATTTTAATGTACATGTATTTTATAATGTTTATGCTGTTTTTTGCAATTTTGTCTCTCTCCACTGCTGAGGTTCCATGTGAGAAAAATTGCGATTATTTCTAGACTGGCTGTGGTTCTACTTGGATTCATAAACAGTGAAATACAAAAAAATGACCACTCAATGCAGGTGCCTGTTAATTACAGGTTGATTAAAACTTCAATTATAAAAATGATAAATAGAAAATGTGGCTGTTTAAGACTAGTGGCTGCTTAATAGAAATGAGACCACTAACTTAGGTTTGACTGTACTTGAGGTTTTCCTCCTGTAATTAAACTGTATGTCATTATTTATTATTTATAACCCCACACAGGTGGTTGTAGTGGATAAAGTGATACTCAACCCGGTGAATGCATAGCAGCCTCTGCACGCCAGTAACTATGACCTGCCAGACAACCCTGGGTGTAAGGAGGTCATCTCGGTTAGCTGTAACACGAGCTGGAAGATGGTGCTCTTCATGGAATTCAAGGAAAACTTTGATGATGTTCTCAAAGTTAAGTGGTAAATGGAGTGAACTTATTTGAGCCAGTTTCTGTCTTTCGACTTCATGCATTTTAGTGTGGGTCATAGAAATTTGGGGTAGAAATATGGATAAGAAATTTGGGGGAATGTATAGTTTTGAACTTGTCTGTCAGTGTGAACTTCCATACAGTTTGTGTGTTCAAAACTTTTCTTTCAGTTTTCAAGATATTGATGTTTTATATAGTTTTAGTTCTCTTGAACCCCGTGTCAGTATCATGTGACTGGGTTGGGTATTATGTCAAGTGTCTGCAGCAGGATACTTCAGTGTGTGGCTGAACCATAACAACCGTCTTGAGATAAATGACTGAATATGTGTCCATCAGAGGATTCAGAGGGAGTTGGCATGAGGTCAGAACACTACTGCAGATTCAAAAAATAATGCTTTAATTACTGATATATGTCAGTGTATTTTCAGTCAAAATTTTGAAATTTACAATATTGCATATACTGTATGCAAAACAATACAGTATTTTATACAAGTATAGAATATCAAATTATATGAGGAAAATACATAGTCATGTACACCTTTCACAGAAGTTCAGAAACTTGTGATAAATGTGTTTGATTTATTTTACCTGCTTGGACATTTGAATATCATCTTCATCTCTATTATTTGTAACTTTATCTCAGTATCAGATTTCCATCTTTATGGTATATTTGTATTTATCACCTTAGTTAATTGCGGTGCAGGACCTATAAATTTTTTATATTAGCCTAGTGTAACATCACTACCAATTCATCGCTCAGCATTTTCCTGTACTGTATAACTCAGCTCTCTTATTTGATACTTAAAATTGCTTTCCAACTTGCCTGAACATATAATTGGCATTGATTTGTCATGGTTACATGATGTAATTTTGAGATGATAACCTCATATACTAACTGATGGAAACTATTATGCATGAAAATTCTCATTCCTCATAGAGATGAGTTCAAAAATAAATAGTAACTCACTAACTGTATCATTTTCGTAAGTCATGTGATAAAATAAATCTTACATTGTACTCATTCATTATTAGCTCTATTCTGATTGCCTGTTGTCCGTCAACTTTTTTGTTGTGTGCACTCTAGGATCAACAAATTACATTGGATCTTCACTAAACTTATATAGTAGTTATATAACCATAATATCTTGGACAAGCTCTCAAACTGATCGAATTATTAATGTCAGAATTATGGCCCTTGAAACCTTAAATAAATGCACTATATGACCTGGTGTGCACTCTAGCACCCATACAGTAGTAGAATAACCATAATATCTTGGACAAGTTCTTGATTTGGAAAGCACAGTTGAAATAGTTTATTAACACCATTTCCTACTCTGTTTCATCAAACTGCCAGGATGCTAACCTTCTAAATTGGTTGCATTAAAATTCAGCACCTTCTCTTCTAAGAGCAGCTCCGTTTATGTTTCTTTCAATAACGCAACATTTTAATTTTTTTTTTTTTTTTTTCAGCCCTGCATGTAGAGCTTGTATCGGTTCTAGAGGCCTGATTGCAGCATTTTAAATGTTTAATAAATATGTGTGTACAAATACTACATCTAAGTAAATTAAAACCAGATTGAGAGTCAATTTTTTTTGTTCTATTCCAATGAATGAGGTTAAATGCCATTTTCAACACATTTTAGGGTATATAAGGCATATCCAGTTTTATTAGTGGGGGAACTCCACAGAATGAATCTGAGAAGAACCACCCTCTTTACACGGGTAACTGGCAAACTTTCTCACATAAGTTTTTGGACAAAGCTGGACTCGAACCTACGACCTAAACAAGTGATCTTAAGACGGCGCCTTAGACCACTCAGCCACTGAGGAACCTCATAGCCTATTAGTATGTATATATATATATACATATATATATATACTGCATAGAATAAATTTAGTAACAAAAATAAATTGGACACTGGGCACAGCGCAGTGTAGGGTACAATTTATAAATAAAACTGTGAAAAATTGATTCGAGTACTGGTATCTCCAAAATAAAAATTATGATTGTTATTTCTTGTTTCAGTTGAAAGGATGGAATATATGTGACAGATATGGGATGACATCAGACATCTACTGGATTCGGTGAATGTCCTTAATAATCATATTACCACACAAACCAGAGGCGTTCAGACTTTACAAAGAACATTAAGCCATATTGTTAATAACTAGGACTTTACCTTCAGTGCCACACATTTAAATTTCGAAATACATTTTGAATATCAACTGAAGAGAGAGATGAAATGACATTAACTTTCCCAGTAACATTCATTTTTCACTTGCAGTGCATTATGTATTTATCAAGTTGGTTGCATTTTAAAGTGCATTAATATGCTGATCAGAAAAATAAATTTCACTCTCTTTGTCATGGATATTTCTCATATTCAGACCAAATCATTTGTAGCTTGACTTTTGAAGAAAAGAGGGAGCTAGTGTACTAACTTTGGCATTGCCATCACCATCACTGTAGATTGTTTGCTTCAAATTTTTAACCTGCTCATATCCTAGTAGCCATTAATGAAACTTTGTGCATTTTCCCATGGGTCAAGTGGAATAACTTTAGACCCTTTTTATACTTAGACAATTGAGTTTTTAGCTAGATTATTTGTAGACTAGGGGGCTGCTGGACATCAATGACACTTGAACTTCAGCATCATCTTATCTAAGAAACTCATAGAGACAAGAACATTAACTCTTGACTGCATTTAAGCAGAGGTACTGCTCTTTAACAGACTTAGAAATGTTGTTGTGAGTTTTAAGCAGGTTAAAGTTTGTAGTACAAGTACGAGGATGTATTACAAATAGAGTCAGTTTGTGGTCTTCTCTCAAATTTATCCCTGGAGGCAAAATTGACCCACCCTAAGGAATAAAAAGTTTACATAGAACGAAAAAAGTATTATTCATTTCCGCTAACAAAAGTATGCTAAAAATCCTGTTATTGATTTGAATGTTTACAAACCAAATATTTATACGAATTTGCGTAACTGGAAAATTATGAAATTATCGGGAGAAATCAAACTTTGATTTGTGCTATACTTTTCTTTTTTTTTATTTTTTTTATAAAAACATAATTTTAAAACGATAACGTATCATAAATGATGTATCGAGTTTTCATGTTGGAGGAAGATCTTGTAATGAATCTGAGTAGAACCAACATCCTTTTGTAAATAACTGACTGATAAACAGTCTCATGAACCAACAACCTCAGCAGTGAGAGGTAATGATCATTGCGTGATGGTCCCTTAGACCACTCTGCCATGGAGAACTCAATCCTTTAAACGTGCGTTGGAAAGTCTGTGTACTAGCAGTGGTATAAGAAAATGAAGGTTATATTGATAAAACTTGACTATTTTAGACCTTCGAAGTATTCCCCCTGCACATCAACACACTTTTTAATCCAACCAGAAAATGCCTTTCTGTAGCCCTCTATCGGTATACTACTGATACAGTGAAAACCCGCTAATCCGACCTGACAGGGCTCAAACTGGTGGCCTGTCGGGCACTGTTTGATGACAAATTAAGCCAAAAGTCACATGTTCTACGTCAATCAATAACCACCATAGAGACTGGTGCATTATCGTGCAGTAGTTTTATTCCTAACAACCCGGTACGTGGCTGGGCCTTGGCCTAGTAATTAGTTAACAAGGGAGGTATTTTTGTGTATAAAATCTTCTAGTAAGGCCATTATAAATTAACTGCTACATTCTCATACATTTTTTTCTTAAGAAGGGGGAGTTGAGGAATTTATTTATTTTTTTATTTATTTGTATTTTTTTTCTGCACTAATATTTGCCTGATTTTAACCTAATAATGATATGCAAATCTTATTATATTAAACATTTCTGTAAACACTCAAGTCAATTTCTTAATAGGTTATAGATAATCTGGTAATTAAATTCTGCACTATAGTAAAACTTGGTTATAGTGAGCTTGTAGGGGCAAAAAACAAGAGGGCCACAATGGGGTGCCACAATGGAGGGCCACAATGACCCTTAACCACTCACCTGTGGGATAGAAAAAAATGCCAAATAAGGCAACTTTTAATAATACAAGGACATTAACATTTGACCAGTTCAATAACTTGATTGAGATTTTATAAATGTAATTACTGTGAAGAATTTCTTTCACAATCTATGTAAAATAGTTTGATACCTTACCCAAAATAACTGTGTAGCTTTGGTTAAATATGGGTGCTAGAGTGCACACAGCATCAAATAGCACTATTATTTTGTTTTCAATTCAGGGTCATACTCTGGCATTAATTATTGAACTTCGACCCATACAAGAATTTCTCCAAGATGTTATACTTTCATAATTACTAATGTTGGTGGAGATCTAATTAAAACTGCGGGTGCTAAACTGCATACAAAGATAAATAATGCAATGTTTGACAATTCAATATAACTAGCACATGAATGATCATATTTGGCCTATTCAAATTCTTGTCCAAGATATTATAGTTACCTGATATATACTGAATGGAAAAGCTAAACTGCCACATGAAATTTTATGTTACCTTAAATTTTATGCATTTTCACAAAAAATATCAAAGCACTTTCCATAAAATTTTGACTTGAATAAGAAAGAACATTTAGGCTGTAAAATCAATACAAAATTGTCTGTTAATGTCTGTTTATGTCATATACGAATGTTAATAACGCTACACAATATTCTGACGAAGACATTGAAAATACAAAAATTGCGGGTTAGCTGTTCCATTCAGTGTATAACTTATTAAGTAGAAAATCATATGAAAAATGCAGATGTAAGAATGCACACAAAGTCAAATAACTTTTGATTTTTCACAATTCAAGTGCGAAACTTCATCATAAATTGATTATCTGATTTGGTCAGTTCAAGAACTTGTCCAAGATATTATGGTCATACAAGTTTAGGTTCGGCGAGGGTTGGATGAAAAAGGTGCTATCTGAGAGTGCACACACGGTAAAAAAGCTCAATTTTTGATGATTCAGGGACCATAACCCTGACATTAATTTCCTAATAAAGCAAGTTTAAGTTCTTATGGAATGACACCTTTACCAATTAGGAATTTGCTATATCTAACTTTCAGTTATTCCGTCGAGATAGAAACTTAAATGGTGGTGGTCTTGTTATTTATGTAAGGGATGGAATCTTATGCAAAGACGCAGTGATCTTGAATCAGATAGCTTAGAAACTATATGGCTCGAGATTAAACATGGACAGCAGAAACCATTTATGTTTGGATATGTTAACTGGCCACCATCATCAGCTAATTCTTGGATAGACCAATTTGAGATAATTCTCGAAAAAGGTTCAAACAGAAAATATGGAAATACATTTAATGGTTTACTTAAATTTTAATTTTAACAATGTAACAAATGTTTGCCAACGATGGTTAAATGTGATAGATAATTTTCATTTGAAACAAATGGTTGAGACACCAACGCGTGTTACCTCTTTCACATCTTTTTTAATTGATCATGCCTACACTAACAAAGAAAGTAATGTTATAGAAATAAGTGTTCCAGAACTGTCTATAAGTGACCATTACCCAATATGCATGACACGGAAATTAATACAGAAACCAGAAAAAGGCAATAAACCTAATATCATTCACAACAGATGCATGAAACAATTTAATGAAGAAGCATTTCTTCAAGAGCTTCAAAATCAACCATGGTCTGTTATAGATATTTTTGATGACCCAGATGATGCACTTCAATACTTTTTGTTAATAAGTTTCTAAATTGTATTGATTTTGTTGTTTAATTTTGTTGTATATATTTTGTTACTACTTTGTTACCATGTATATAATAGAGGACCACAGGGAAGATTGGAGATTGCTCCAACTGTGTTTCCTCTTTAAATAAAGACTTTATTAGTATTATTATTATTATAAAACTACAGTATAAGGTGAAGATTAAATGAAAAACTCTCATTGCCAGAGTGTATAAACGATCAAATGAAAGAATTTGTTCATAACTTTCCCACTTGAATCAGCGATGAGAGACAAATGGCGATGAGACACAACTTTGAATGTTAATAATCATGGAGACTGGCCGGGCAAGGATTCAAACTCCTGATCCCTGGATTGATAGTCAGACGTGCTACTGACTGTGTTAAGAGTTCTGACTCGTGACACTGAGTATTGTTACCATGAATTTTAGGGTCATTTAAGGTCATGAAACAGAATAGAATCCAATATATTAAAAGCATTTAAAACCTTGCACTTTTTATACTTTGTATAAATATGCATTAATACTACCGCAGCGGTGGTCTTGTGGTAGAGCATCTGCCTCGCATGCTGAAGATCGTTGGTTCGATCCCCAACAGAGTCATACCAAAGACTTTAAAAATGGTACTAGAAGATTCCTTGCTTGATGTTCAGCATTTAGAGGAGTTTTAGATCTGATGCCAGGTGTCAGTATAATGTGACTTGGTGGGGTACCATACCATGTGTCTGCTGCATGATACTCCAGTGTGACAGCGCTCAGAATACTGTCTCAAGTAGACAGCATTGCGATACGACTGAAAAATTATTGAAAGTGACGCAACATCATACAACAACAGCATTAAAACTAGCTTAATTGAGCAATTAGTCATGAAAAAGAAAGGAAGTAAATAAAGGTAAAAAGTTGATGAATTTCAATAATATTTTGTTTTTTACATTAGACTATGGTTTTCCTACTGCAATATCCAAGCCATTTCTTTTCACAATCTAGCTTATGCCAGGATTTGAACCTGGGTCTTCCACTGAAACAGTGGATGTGTTTGCCAGTTACACCACAGAAGTCTTATTATCTGTATTAAGAAAATGGACTTTACAGCAGGTGTCCGGCCAGCATTAAAATAATGTTTCATTTCCAACTCTCGATCCTCGTAATCAAATTTGGATAGGTAGGAGGAAGGCAATTTGTTTTTCTTACCACTTACTTTCTCAGACACCATAATTTTACTTTTTCCATCTTTTAACTTATACTTTCTCATACACCATATACTATCTTATTCCCTATCACAGCTCAATATCTATCATTACTCAGTACGTATTATTACTTATCAGTTACTTAATATATATCACAACTCAATATCAATCCCTCACAACTCGCTCCTTATCACAACTCAATACATAATTCTACTCAGTACTTATCATTACATATCATTTACTCAGTACCTATCATTACATATCATTTATACAATACCTATCCCTACTCAGTACCTATCATTACATATCATTTATACAATACCTATCCCTACTCATTACCTATCATTACATATCATTTATACAATACCTATCATTACATATCATTTATACAATACCTATCCCTACTCATTACTTATCATTACATATCATTTATACAATACCTATCCCTACTCAGTACCTATCATTACATATCATTTACTAAGTACCTATCATTACATATCATTTATAAAATACGTATCCCTACTCAGTACCTATCATTACATATCATTTATACAATACCTATCCCTACTCATTACCTATCATTACATATCATTTACTCAGTACCTATCATTACATATCATTTATACAATACCTATCCCTAGTCATTACATATCATTTACTAAGTACCTATCATTACATATCATTTATAAAATATGTATCCCTACTCAGTACTTATCATTACATATCATTTATACAATACCTATCCCTACTCATTACCTATCATTACATATCATTTACTAAGTACCTATCATTACATATCATTTATAAAATACGTATCCCTACTCAGTACTTATCATTACATATCATTTATACAATACCTATCCCTACTCATTACCTATCATTACATATCATTTACTCAGTACCTATCATTACATATCATTTATACAATACCTATCCCTACTCATTACCTATCATTACATATCATTTACTCAGTACCTATCATTACATATCATTTATACAATACATATCCCTACTCAGTACCTATCATTACATATCATTTATACAATACCTATCCCTACTCAGTACCTATCATTACATATCATTTACTCAGTACCTATCATTACATATCATTTATACAATACCTATCCCCACTCAGTACCTATCATTACATATCATTTATACAATACCTATCCCCACTCAGTACCTATCATTACATATCATTTATACAAAACCTATCCCTTCTCATTACCTATCATTACATATCATTTACTAAGTACCTATCATTACATATCATTTACTAAGTACCTATCATTACATATCATTTACTCAGTACCTATCATTACATATCATTTATACAATACCTATCCCTACTCATTACCTATCATTACATATCATTTACTCAGTACCTATCATTACATATCATTTATACAATACATATCCCTACTCAGTACCTATCATTACATATCATTTATACAATACCTATCCATACTCATTACCTATCATTACATATCATTTACTCAGTACCTATCATTACATATCATTTATACAATACCTATCCCTACTCATTACCTATCAGTACATATCATTTACTCAGTACCTATCATTACATATCATTTATACAATACCTATCCCTACTCAGTACCTATCAGTACATATCATTTACTCAGTACCTATCATTACATATCATTTATACAATACATATCCCTACTCATTACTTATCATTACATATCATTTAAACAATACCTATCCCTTCTCAGTACCTATCATTACATATCATTTACTCAGTACCTATCATTACATATTATTTACTTAGTACCTATCATTACATATCATTTACTCAATACCTATCATTACATATCATTTACTCAGTATTTATCATTAAATATCATTTATACAATACGTATCCCTACTCAATACTTATTACATATCATTTATACAATACCTATCCCTACTCAATATTTATCAATACATATCATATACTCAGTACCTATCATTACATATCATTTACTCAGCACCTATCATTACATACCATTTTCTCAGTACCTATAATTTATACAATACCTATCCCTACTCAATTACATATCATTAACTCAGTACCTATCATTACATATCATTTACTCAGCACCTATCATTACATATCATTTACTCAGTACCTATTATTTATACAATACCTATCCCTACTCAATTACATATCATTTACTCAGTACCTATCATTACAAATCATTTACTCAGTACCTATCATTTATACAATACCTATTCCTACTCAATTACATATCATTTACTCAGTACCTATAATTACATATCATTTACACAGTACCTATCATTTATACAATACCTATCCCTACTCAATTACATATCACTTACTCAGTACCTATCATTACATATCATTTACTCAGTACCTATCATTACATATTATTTACTTAGTACCTATCATTACATATCATTTACTCAGTACCTATCATTACATATCATTTACTCAGTACTTATCATTAAATATCATTTTTACAATACGTATCCCTACTCAATACTTATTACATATCATTTATACAATACCTATCCCTACTCAATATTTATCAATACATATCATATACTCAGTACCTATCATTACATATCATTTACTCAGTACCTATCATTACATACCATTTTCTCAGTACCTATCATTTATACAATACCTATCCCTACTCAATTACATATCATTAACTCAGTACCTATCATTACATATCATTTACTCAGTACCTATCATTACATATCATTTACTCAGTACCTATCATTACATATCATTTACTCAGTACCTATCATTTATACAATACCTATCCCTACTCAATTACATATCATTTAAACAATACCTATCCCTACTCAATTACATATCATTTACTCAGTGCCTATCATTACATATCATTTACTCACTACCTATCATTACATATCATTTACTCAGTAACTATCATTTATACAATACCTATCCCTACTCAATTACATATCATTTACTCAGTACCTATCATTACATATCATTTACTAAATACCTATCATTTATACAATACCTTTTTCTACTCAATTACATATCACTTACTCAGTACCTATCATTACATATCATTTACTCACTACCTATCATTACATATCATTTACTCACTACCTATCGTTTATACAATACCCATCCCTACTCAATTACATATCATTTACTCAGTACCTATCATTACATATCATTTTCTCAGTACCTATCATTTATACAATACCTATCCCTGCTCAATTACATATCATTTACTCAGTACCTATCATTACATATCATTTTCTCAGTACCTATCATTTATACAATACCTATCTGTACTCAATTACATATCATTTATTCAGTACCTATCAATTACTCAGAATCATTATGTATCATTTTCTCAGTGCCTATCATTATGTATCATTTACTCAGTACCTATAATTACGTATCATTTACTCAGTACCTATCATTACGTATCATTTTCTCAGTAACTATCATTACGTATCATTTTCTAAGTACCTATCATTACATATCATTTTCTCAGTACCTATCATTACATATCAATGAGCTCTTCTAAAATGACATAAAAACAGTTACATTGAAATTCAAAGAAAACATGAAAGCATTAACAAAAGTGATCTACTGATAACTACCTGTCAATAATGGAGAGTTATAGAAGTTTGGCATTATACTTGCAGCACTAAACCAAGTATTGTGTAATTATGTATGCCAGTTTATTTACCTGTGTATTTTCTATGGGTTGAAAGTTTTCCCTAGAACAGATTCTCCAAGAGTGTTAGTTGCATGTTGAAGATAACCACGGTGACCGTAAGAATGGGGTTCTTCCTTGTTCTTGGATATGGCAGAAGCAGCTGAGTCCTCATTCCATCTAGCTAATCCATTAATCAGGTATGCTGAGTACAGAATCTCTATGGCTCGGGTACTGAAAATGTAAATATATTTCTGTTGTAAGCAACAAATAACTTTCCCACTTGAATCAGAGGTTAGACGAATGAAAATAAGATACAATGTTGTATATCAAACATCACGAGGATTGTGACTGTATGGGGATTTTAACTTGCAACCCCTGGATTGATAGTCGTGTTATCAACTGAACTAAACAGGCCAGGCAACAATATAATGAATTACAGTTATATCATTAAAATAACACAATACATGCTTCACTCCCCACCAATTATCTGATGCTCTGCTCCCCACCCAATAGCTGATGCTCCGCTCCCCACCCAATATCTGATGCTCTGCTCCCCGCTCTACTCCCCACCCAATATCTGATGCTCTGCTCCCCACCCAATATCTAATGCTCCACTCCACACCCAATATCTGATGCTCCGCTCCCCTACCAATATCTGATGCTCCACTCCCCACCCAATAACTGATGCTCTGCTCCCCTACCAATATCTGATGCTCCACTCCCCACCCAATAATTAATGCTCTGCTCCCCGCTCTACTCCCCACCCAATATCTGATGCTCCGCTCCCCACCCAATATCTGATGCTCTGCTCCCCTACCAATATCTGATGCTTCACTCCCCACCCAATATATGATGCTCCACTCCGCACCGAATATCTGATGCTCCACTCCCCTACCAATATCTGATGCTTCACTTCGCACCCAATATCTGATGCTCTGCTCCCCACCCAATATCTGATGCTCTGCTCCCCACCCAATATCTGATGCTCCACTCCCCACCCAATATTTGATGCTCTGCTCCCTGCTCTACTCCCCACCCAATATCTGATACTCTGCTCCCCGCTCTACTCCCCACCCAATATCTGATGCTCCACTCCCCACCCAATATCTGATGCTCTGCTCCCCACCCAATATCTGATGCTCTGCTCCCCACCCAATATCTGATGCTCCGCTCACCACCCAATATCTGATGTTCCACTCGGCACCCAATATCTGATGCTCTGCTCCCCACCCAATATCTGATGCTCTGCTCACCACCCAATATCTGATGCTCCACTCGGCACCCAATATCTGATGCTCTGCTCCCCAGCCAATATCTGATGCTCCACTCCGCACCCAATATCTGATGCTCTGCTCCCCACCCAATATCTGATGCTCCACTCCCCACCCAATATTTGATGCTCTGCTCCCTGCTCTACTCCCCACCCAATATCTGATGCTCCACTCCCCACCCAATATCTGATGCTCCACTCCCCATCCAATATATGATGCTCCGCTCCCCACCCAATATCTGATGCTCCACTCCCCACCCAATATCTGATGCTCCACTCCCCATCCAATATATGATGCTCCGCTCCCCACCCAATATCTGATGCTCCACTCCCCACCCAATATCTGATGCTCTGCTCCCAGCTCTACTCCTCACCCAATATCTGATGCTCCACTCCCCACCCAATATCTGATGCAATATCTGATGCTCCACTCCCCACCCAATATCTGATGCTCTGCTCCGCACCCAATATCTGATGCTCTGCTCCCCACCCAATATCTGATGCTCTGCTCCCCACCCAAAATCTGATGTTCCGCTCACCACCCAATATCTGATGCTCCACTCTGCACCCAATATCTGATGCTCTGCTCCCCACCCAATATCTGATGCTCTGCTCACCACCCAATATCTGATGCTCCACTCCCCACCCAATATCTGATGCTCCACTCCGCACCCAATATCTGATGCTCTGCTCCCCACCCAATATCTGATGCTCCACTCCCCATCCAATATATGATGCTCCGCTCCCCACCCAATATCTGATGCTCCACTCCCCATCCAATATTTGATGCTCTTCTCCCCACCCAATATCTGATGCTCCACTCCCCAACCAATATCTGATGATGCGATTTCAAGAGATAAGTGTGATGTTTTTTGTTTACTTTACGAAAAAAGAGATATTTAAATCTATTGGAAAGTATATAATAATTAAACAAACTACAGCCTAACAGCTCTATAGATGTATTATCATGAAAACCTAAGCATATATCTAGCTTGAAACAACGCATACCTAATCAGATTTTTTCTCAACTTAATGTAGTTTAGAAATGGTACTACTCCTCATTAGGATGCAACAGTATAATATCACGGCACAGCCTTTGACAAAATGCATTTTAACATATTGTGAAAATCAAAAGTTATAATGCTCATTAAGGAGAACATACATGTAGTGTAGTATTTAACTAAATATCGTTGCAATGCAATTAAAAGAACTCATTATGATGGTCACTTAACATTTAAAACAGTTAAACTCCTAGTACATTTATTTTATCACTTTCACAGAACTGTCAAAATACTGCTAAAAATTATTTTGAATTCTCAATTATCATATTGCAACACACTGAATTACCATTTTAGGTATCTTTAATAACATCTACAGATTACATTGAGACATATTTACCTGGAATAAATCTGGTCAGATGTAGATTGAAACTTTCCAAAGGTGTGGACCCTGATGCACAACGGTAAGTTGGCAGGATCACGCCACCTCTCTTCATTGTCCCTGTCTGGTAATACAGCTGAGCATCAACAGGATCCTGGATGCAAGCTACATGTTTCTTCTGAGCTTTCCATGTCTCACTCATCCTATCACTGATGAGGGTTAAACCTTGCATGTCTCTACCTTTCTCACCATCTAATGCTTCAATTAGTTGTGAAATAAGACTGTCAGTTTCTTTAGTACTACAAGCTGTATACTTGCGGTGAAGAGAAAGTTCATGCTTGGTAAAGTAACGCATCACATCATCCTTTGTGTAGTGTTTGATGTGGGAAGCCTCAATCTCAGCACATTTAGCAGTCTTCATGGCATTTAAAACTTCTGTTTCCCACTTAAAAATGCAGTGGATGAGACAGCCCATGAACACGCTATACAACGTGATTTTTAACGTACTCTGAGAATAAAAACCAATAATTGACGTGGTTCCACTAGTTCAGTAACTCCTCAATAAATATCAACATATTTTACAACATGAATACTCCCACTGAATGTGTTTGTATTTCACAACTGTTTATCTCATCTCTCTAATAGGCATTCTGTGTAGTGGTAATCTGATTCTTTAACATGCTAAAACCAAAAAAAAAAAAAGTGACATGATCGAGTAACTCCTCAATAAATATCAACGTATTTTACATCATGAACAAATCCACTAAATGTGTTTATATTTCACTTGTATTGTTTATCTCATCTCTCTATTAGGCATTCTGTCCAGTGGTAATCTGATTCTTTAACATGCTCTGACTATTAAAACCTAGTAACAGGAATGATGAATGCTGTTTAGTATCACTTTTATTATATTGTAATGGTGTCTATTTGAGACAGTATTTAAGTGTTGCCACACTGGGGTATCATAGCGCAGACATATGATTTGACACCCCAACTAGTCACATTATTCTGACACCGAGCTCACCAGACCTAGAACTATCTTCTAAATGCTGAGCCCAAAGTGAGAAAGCTTCTAGTTCCATTTTCAGGACTTTGGTATGACCCGGTTAGGGATCAAACCGACGCTCTTTTATATATGAGTTGGACACCCTAACACTAGACCAACTGCGGTGTCCCACTAGGCAAGTGGGTCTTTAAACATCAACATCTATATACTAAATTATAATTCAGCTAGATGTAGTTGAGATTCAAAACTGCCTGTCTCAATCTTTATCATTCAATCTGTTAGGATGCAGCGGCAATATGATTTTTTAACATGATCTGAAAATTTCTAACATCAAAATTTGAAGTAACTTCAAATATGTCATTATATTGAATAATTTGTTGATTAATGCAACAAACATTTTTGTCTCCAACACAATCTGTAATCTTAGTTATAAAAATAACATTGATGATACCATGTGTTGTAATAAATTTATAGCCGTTTATCTGTAAGTGGTAAATATACTGATATGGTGATATCAATTAAAATCATTAAGAAACTCATCAAAATTTAATTGGTGTTAATGTGCATTATAGATTATTTTAAACTACAACAGGTTTATCTTGTAAATGTATTCTTATTTGTCATTTCACATAGTACTTGATAGCTTGATATGGTAAGGTGTGGATGGACCACTTTTTTATTATTTGGATATCAGATTTGCTGTCCTTAACTCGGGACGGTGACTGAAAAAAACGAAAGACACATGATCACCAAAAGACACCGAAAGACACCTAGATTTAGCTATTTAAGGCATAAATGATCATGTTTCTATTATTTAAAAATTTTTATATATCAGAATAATACATTTGGTCAACCATTACTTATGTTTAAACAAAGAAACGTACGTAAATTTGATAAACATATGTGTCTTTCGGTTATAATCGAAATCAAGGGAAGTAACTCGTAGAATGTTGGACGAAGCGTATCACTGCCTTACCGTACCAGGACGAAGCGTACCAGTTTCTAGGACGAAGCATACCACATATAGATTATATAGGGAAAATTTAATAATATTAATGTATTATTTGTTAAACTTTTCAAATGTGTATTATGTTATTTTTTTTTATCTAATGTTCATCTTGTCTAATTTGCATCGATAAGTACTACAATATAGCGAAAATAAAGCGAGAATAATAATAATAAAATGTGCTTTATATGAAATGTGCTTATACTGATCGATGAGTTATGATTTTTATTATGAATGAATGAAGAAAAAAAATGTATGTATGTATGTTTGTGCTTATTTTATACGTTATTATGCGAAAAAAAATAAAATGGTTATATAAAAAAGAAAGTGATATATATGTTTCTCGTTCTTTATAACCTAACTTACAATTACTATATTGTACTGCTTTTATCATTAATCGGGATTAATTAACCTTATAATACCCATTACTACTTTCTTTTTGTCAGTTTGCTTTAATTTACCACTGATTTGAGCAAATGATACTTGTTACTCACACCTGGTTGACAATGTATTATCGAGCGTCCCACCAGGTATTTACTACTAAATTATCTATATGTGGTACCCTTCATCCTGAAATGGTATGTAAAGGCAGTGGTACGAAAAGGCAGTGGTACGCTTCGTCCTGC
>JAPMAH010000025.1:1428965-1444968 GCA_029582155.1 Panopea generosa | reverse complement strand
CCATATAAACATCAGGTCTCACTACATAGTTGAGTCAATTCTTTGTTCTATACAAAATAAGCTGCAGGATTTCGACGGTAAAATAATCTATATAGAAAGTTTTATATTTCATAGCAGGAATGTGTCTCAACATGGACATAAAATTAGTAAATTTATCAGCTTGTTTTCTTAGACGGTGCAGTGACGCCCTAAATGTTTTAAAGAAAGAAGTCCGTAAATGCGTATAAATATATAAGTCTGTTACAAATAACTTTTTAACACCAGTGATGTATCATTGCAGTACATGCTATGCCAGTCACATCACAGAAATCACAACCACTATGAACCATTTTGAAAATCGTTCAAACCAAATGACATAGAACATTTCTTAAGGACAAGAACCATGTGTCATTTTTATATCCAGCTTTAGTTTCAAAACAATAAAGCAAATTTAAAGACAATGTGTATGCTACTGATGAAGTTACAATTAAAAGGAAACAGCTACCGCAACTTAAAAATAGTGAGATCATTGCTGCTTTGGAAATGTGAATAGGAAAATAACCAACTTTTGAACTTAATCGGCTAATTCAATATGGTTTCCAATGCAAACATGCAAATCAATATACATATAAAAGAAATAGTTTTGCTTTGCTAAATCTGGATCAACCAAAACCAAGAAACAAAGAAACAAAACAACAAAGATTATGACAAATAAATATCGCCTCCGCCCACGCAAGACTTTAGGATTAAACTCACTATATGTTCTTTTGGTCATCGCACGACAGCAGAAGAAAAATATACTAATAAAGGGCAAACTCCAACTAAATCTTACATTTTACAATATTCTTGAATATTATTTAATCTTCGTGTATTTTGTAGCTTATCCAAGTTATTATGGTAGCGTATAAGTGTATGTATATTTTCCAATATTTCTTTTTTAAAAAGAGTGGGTGCGGTTTGTTTTGCTGTTTTTGTTTTTGCAGGATGTCTTCTATTCTGTATGAATTAGATTATTTGATATGGATCAGTAAGTAATATTCAATGCATTCTTCTTCAATACCTCTTTTATCCTTTCTTTCATTAAATCATGGTTATTTGGTGCGAATTATTTCGTGATAGCCCATTACTGGCAAATATCCTATTCTGTTAGTGAAGCTTTTATAATGAAAGGAGTATCAAAAAAAGACATACGATTCGACAGAATAATGAATTTTATAATCAATATTTCACCGGGTTAACAATATGAAAATAAGATATCCAATTCCAATAATTAACATGTCTCAGTGCTATCATTTAAGCTCAAAAATGAATATTTAATAGTAAATATGTCTGATCAAGTTGTATTGATGTATGAAGATCTCGTAATGAAACTGAGTTGAGCCACTCACTGTTTGTCCTCAAGTAACTGGTGAGCTTTTCTCACATCATAGCATGTTTGAGCCTAGTTGGACTGGATTTTACGACCTCAGCGGTCGTTAGACGACAGCGTCTCAGATATGAGGAACCCGTTGCATGATACTGACTGTTGCAAGTATGTCAATATGTAGATAATAGTTGATAGGCACAGACAGTACTTCATCCTACATTGGTAAGCAGACGTAATTACCTTACAAACTCTAGTTCGTTTCTAAAGAGTGATTGTTTGTTCTATATGTAGCAGGACTGTCTGATTTAAAAATAACCTTTTCTCTTGGGACAATACTTCGTGCGGCATTTTTCATTAGCCTGCATCTTCAATGATTGCTCTTGTTTTCATTTCTGACCTTTGTGTAAATCAAGTATGGTTGCCAGTAAATGTATTGGTAAAAGAATTTTGCCTAATGGGAACTGCTGATTCTATTCCGTACAGAGACTAATAGAATTGACTTATGTTCATCAATAAATCTTCGTTGTTCCTTTTTTTAATAAATGATATTCAGAGATTCTCTGGACCTTATTTAATAAGTATGATTCTGTGATGGCGATACAATGTTCTTAATAGTCATAAAGACATTTGACAAAAAATTAATAATGGAATATGTACCATTTTCCTGAGTTATAAAAAGGAACATTGGTGCAAAATATATTTTGACAACTCGTTTAATAAATGCAATCTACTGTAAAATTCTCCATATATTGATATAGATCTACTCCTTATATATCTGTGCATATATATTTGCATATGGACTGCTCTTATTAAAGGAAACTTTAAGAAATCAGAGACAATGTTATACTGCTCATCAAAAGAGCACAGACTCTACATTTTGATATAAATCATTTTAAGACTTTGTTTGATGATATGTTGAGAATATCTTTATTCTCCCATTTCTGCTCGTTGAAGATTTGGGTTTTCCCCGTGAAGGTAATCTCTATCTTCTATGTCACGTGATAGCTTTTTCAGCCTGACGCAAAGTTTGGGACTAAATCATTTTTGTAATCTATTTCCTTATCCACAAATCATGAACATATACATTTTCATTTTTACGTCTACGAAAATATTTTAAAACTTGATTTAAGATGTTGCTGTTGTTGTTGTATGGTGTTTAGCGTCGCTTTCAAAAATTTTCAGTCATATCGCGACGATGTCTACTTGAGACAGTATTCTAAGCGCTGTCACACTGGAGTATCGTGCCGCAGACACATGGTATGATACCCCGACCAGTCACGTTATACTGACACCGGGCCGTCTCCTCTAAATGCTGAGCGTCGAGCGAGGAAGCTTCTAGTACCATTTTTAAAGTCTTTGGTATGACCCGGCCGTGGATTGATCCCACGACCTTCTGCATGCGAGGCGGACTTGATTTAGGAAACTGAAAAAAAGAGATAGACGTTACGTCAGAACAATGACGTCAACGTATATATTTATGTCGTCTTGCTTACCTAAAGAAAAATGTCAGAGTAAAAAATATATTCGAAGTGAATTATTTAAACAAACAATATGAGGAGAGATTGACAGGTGTAATTTATGGTACATACTTTAAGTACATATTTTAAAATGTCCATTTCTTTATATTTATATGCGAAATTTTGGCGTTATACACCCAATAAAAAGTAGAATAATTTTGTGATGAATGCCATTATCGAAGATCTTTCATTTGGCTAAGATAAATGGGAGAGAAAAATCCATAATGAGTTCATCCATGTGGGATAGAAAAATCTCACTCTCTTGGTCAAAATTACATGCAGGGAACTCGGCAGAGCTTAGTCCTTGCATGTAATTTCGAACCCTCGGGTGAGATATTTCTATCCCACACGGATACTCATGATGGATTCTTGTAATACAAGGAAAGAATATTATTGCAATAATAATATATGTTTACACCCTTTGTAAGATACATATATTACTCGTAATATGCCTGAAAATATCCAACCTTTCCCCGGATGCAGATTATTTTCATTAACTTTAATTACAAGTCTTTCAGATAAATTAGAATAAATACCATACGGAATTAGCCATTAAATGCCAAATAGAGATAGTGTCACGTTTATTTTTCTGCTGCAAAGTATGTTTAGGTGTAAATTCTAACAGGCTTAAATGTTGATGTAATTCTCCTTTCTGGAGCAATGTCATTGGCTGAGAAAGTAGGACAAAATTTAATACTGGAGAATCTCTAGCTGGTTTCGTCCATTGTCGAGTTTAACAATGGGTCGTTTTGCCTTCGCTCAAAAATGTGTGTGCGTGCGTACGTCCGTGCGTGCGATAATGCGCCCGTATGTGCACATTTGAGCGTGTGTTTTATATTTCTTGTTAAGAAGTATCTTAGACGCTGGAACAGTCGTAATTACTGATATTTACTAAAGTTAAAATATGAATATTTTACATGATATTGCATATTTCTTAATGACTTCTTAACTGTAACTAACCTACAGTTTACCTGATAAATATAATACTCTTGTAATACGTTACCGTTGATAATCATTAAGAAAACACAACTGTGTTAGCACAAATCCCACCATATTAATAATTATGAAGTAAAATCTGTCTCTCAGACAATATTGTATCTGGTTCAAATACATGTAATTTTTAGTCACTCCATATTTTAGTCTTTAAATCAAAACAAACAATATTATATTGATTTGCATATTAATAATAAATACAGACGAACAACGAAAGATGAATATATCAGTTATCGTAATGTAACATGGCTTGGGTAACCTGACAATGATTATGTACAGACAAAGCGCTGTCTATAACCATTTTCTATGATTATAAAACCAATAAACCATCTTTCAAAATGTCAAGCTAGTAAATGCAATTTAACTAATGCATGATGATTAATGATATAATATAGACTATATTGTTCATGAAAGATTATTAAAAAAGGAATTCAAATGACTGCTGCGTTACAGATACTGTGTGATTGGAGACACAATACGTAAAATATATATAATATTTAGAAAAATGGTAAAATCTGTTCGTAAGTAAATCTGTTTAATGTTATTTCATTTATAGTAGCGGGGCCTGATTAGCTCAGTCGTGAGTTCGAATCCCCGCCCGGCAACAGTCTCCGTGATGATTGATATACGACATTGTGTCTCATTATCATTCGTCTCTAACCACTGATTCAAGTGGGAAAGTTTTTAGTTACTTGCGGAAATGGGGTGTGCTCGAGTACTGGTTAATTCCAGGAAACAGTGGTTAGGCTAACGTCTGTTAGCCCTCGATGGCATAAAAATGACGTTAAATATTCAATCAGTCAATCAATCAATCATTTATAGTATGTTGTCCAGTCTACTCACGTTATTTTGGTGAATTTTATAACTGGAAAATTATGTCGGTACAAAACAAATGATCATGTTTCGTTATTTTGATGTCCACATATAATGAATTATACTTTAGCATATACTTACGTTGTACTATGGAACAATGCCAAAATGACCAAAGGCAGGCAACTAATCAAGGCGCATAAAGATATTTTACAAAGAAAAATACAATTGCATTTGTATGACGAAACAAACAAATTTTAAATAAGTATGTGAATGATTTTATGAAACGTAAACTGTTCTGGATAATTTTTGACAGAATATATATTCTTTTGTTTTAAAAGATGCGCGCCCTTTTATTCCAAACTCTGAATCACACTTATTTTTTCGAAATGTTATGTCAACGAATTATTTTTGTTCACTAAACACAAACTACTACATCGACTTTTATCAATACAATGCTTTTATCTAAAATTGGAATATTGCGATGTTTTTAAATCGCATTTGATTAGCACAGAATATATACGTGTATTATAATTCCACGGGCGCGTTAGTTCCAGTAGATAATGACCGTTACCACGACTTTCGTTGATGCCTTCAAATCTAGCATCTCCCGTGATACCCAATATGGTCTATCCCGTCCATACCTGTTAAAACTTATTATACCGTTGGGCTCTCATATATGCATTTGATTGATATAGCATCTCTTATATAACAATTACATGGATTACACGTCCTTATGATGACCTCTCCACCTGCTGACATCAGAACTGAACGTCCTACTGGTCACGACATAGCTTTACTGTTAAATACGTTTCACACAAAAAAGATGGCATAAAATATATACATAGTCTTAAAATACTACCAACCATATGTCAAACTTCTTAATGAAACTTAATTACCAAGTTGAACATATTACTATGACCTCTGTGACTAACAATAAATAGACATACACTCAACAACAAATTTTTTAGATATGTAAATAGATAATAGTTTCAAGTTTATTGGCATATCAGCAAAACATTGCCTATGGCCATTTACACATTCAAATTAATTTAAATATGGCATAGACATACAATTATATGAAATACAAACAAATACATACAATTATATGTAATACAATCAAATACATACATATCACATATTCAAACTGAAGCAGTCATGTTATTTATACATCTATAATTACAGAATCATTTATAATCATATCAATAATCAATCAAATTGTTTAAAGTTTCTTGCCTTAGCTTTTCAGCTTCGGTTATAAATTTTGCCAGATTACAAATACTTTTTTTATTCCTTGATGACATAATGTTTTTAAAACTATTAATATTTGGAAAAGCACTATGTTTAATATATTTACTTCTGATTGTTCTATATGTAGGACAACATAATGTGATTTGTAAAATATTAAAAGTAATATCACACGCCACTTTATATAATAAACAATAAAAGATAAACTTACCCATATGCCGTATGTATAGCCTCTTATAAAGTTTCTCCAGTTCCAACCAATTCAGTCAGCATGCTGTTTCCCAGAGACTTACTATGCTTTGAATGCCCTTTGAACTATTTGACCCTTCTATATATACTTAATGCCTTCAAAATTCAAGTATGTAGCAAACCCAGATATACATGTGTGATAAAACACGGCAAAATACTCCTTCCTTGTTTTTCAATTCCAATATATGCATCACTTTAAAACACAAGTTTAACAAATTGAATGATTTAACATATATGAACGGGACCGATAAAAATGATAACAGATCTAAGATAAAAACTAGTTTAAAAATTCAAAAACCTTACTGTTTTAAAGACATTGGGTATATGTGTTTGAGTATCTAGACAAAAAATGTGAAAAATGACTCGTGTGTACATGGTACTGATATGACAAATATGAACCTACATGCTGTTAACAACTTGTACTTACGACTTGATAATGCAAGGCGCGCCTGTAGGCAAACGTAGTCGCATTCATTCACTTAAGAGTTGCATATTTGATCAATAAGCTGCACAACGTAAAAAATGTATGCAAATACTTATTAATAAGTCATCTAGTTGGACCACATATACAATCCTAATTAACATTAACAATTAAATTAGTAATCACCTATTATAAACTTAAAACATTTGAAATTCTTAAATTACCTTCGTCATTCATCTATCACTCATACAGATCTACAA
Organism: Panopea generosa; assembly: GCA_029582155.1. NCBI lineage: Eukaryota > Metazoa > Mollusca > Bivalvia > Adapedonta > Hiatellidae > Panopea > Panopea generosa. The sequence continues at coordinate 1,438,125 of JAPMAH010000025.1, read as the reverse complement.
TAATCATCCTTCTTCATCCATTTATCACTCATACAGATCTACAATAACGTCCTTCGTCATCAATCTATCACTCATACAGATCTACAACAATCGTCCTTCGTCATCCATCTATCACGCGTACAGATCTACAATAATCATCCTTCGTCATCCATCTATCACTCATACGGATCTACAGTAATCATCCTTCTTCATCCATCTATCACTCATACAGATCTACAATAATCATCCTTCTTCATCCATTTATCACTCATACAGATCTACAATAACGTCCTTCGTCATCAATATATCACTCATACAGATCTACAACAATCGTCCTTCGTCATCCATCTATCACGCGTACAGATCTACAATAATCATCCTTCGTCATCCATCTATCACTCATACGGATCTACAGTAATCATCCTTCTTCATCCATCTATCACTCATACAGATCTACAATAATTATCCTTCGTCATTCATCTATCACGAATACATATCTACAATAATCATCCTTCGTCATCCATTTATCACTGATACAGATCTACAATAATCATCCTTCGTCATCAATCTATCACGCATACAGATCTACAAATAATCATCTTTCGTCATCCATCTGTTACTCATACTCATACAGAGCTGCAATAATCATCATTCGTCATCTATCTATCATGCATACAAATCAACAATAATCATCCTCGTCATCCATCTATCACGCATACGGATCTACAATAATCATCCTTTGGCATCCATCTATCACGCAGACAGATCTAAAATAATCATCTTTGTCATCCACCCATCACGCATACGGATCGACAATAATCATCCTTCGTCATCCATCTATCACTCGTACGGATCTACAATAAAACCCTTCGTCATCCATCTATCACTCATACGGATCTACAATGATCATCCATCGTCATCCGTCTATCACTCATATGGATCTAAAATAATCATCCTTCGTCATCAATCTATCACTCATACAGATCTACAATAATCGTCCTTCGTCATCCATCTATCACTAATACGGATCTACAACAATCATCCTTCGTCATCCATCTATCACTCATACAGATCTACAACAATCATCCTTCGTCATCCATCTATCACTCATACAGATCTACAATAATCATCCTTCTTCATCCATTTATCACTCATACAGATCTACAATAACGTCCTTCGTCATCAATCTATCACTCATACAGATCTACAACAATCGTCCTTCGTCATCCATCTATCACGCGTACAGATCTACAATAATCATCCTTCGTCATCCATCTATCACTCATACGGATCTACAGTAATCATCCTTCTTCATCCATCTATCACTCATACAGATCTACAATAATTATCCTTCGTCATTCATCTATCACGAATACATATCTACAATAATCATCCTTCGTCATCCATTTATCACTGATACAGATCTACAATAATCATCCTTCGTCATCAATCTATCACGCATACAGATCTACAAATAATCATCTTTCGTCATCCATCTGTTACTCATACTCATACAGAGCTGCAATAATCATCATTCGTCATCTATCTATCATGCATACAAATCAACAATAATCATCCTCGTCATCCATCTATCACGCATACGGATCTACAATAATCATCCTTTGGCATCCATCTATCACGCAGACAGATCTAAAATAATCATCTTCGTCATCCACCCATCACGCATACGGATCGACAATAATCATCCTTCGTCATCCATCTATCACTCGTACGGATCTACAATAAAACCCTTCGTCATCCATCTATCACTCATACGGATCTACAATGATCATCCATCGTCATCCGTCTATCACTCATATGGATCTAAAATAATCATCCTTCGTCATCAATCTATCACTCATACAGATCTACAATAATCGTCCTTCGTCATCCATATATCACTAATACGGATCTACAACAATCATCCTTCGTCATCCATCTATCACTCATACAGATCTACAACAATCATCCTTCGTCATCCATCTATCACTCATACAGATCTACAATAATCGTCCTTCGTCATCCATCTATCACTTATACGGATCAACAATAATCATCCTTTGCCATCCATCTATCACGCATACATATCTACAATAATTGTCCTTCGTCATCTATCTATCTACAATAATCATCCTTCGTCATCCGTCTATCACTCATACGGATCTACAATAAAATCCTTTCGTCATCCATATATCACTCATACGGATCTGTAATAATCATCCTTCGTCATACATCTATCACTCATACAGATCTACAATAATCATCCTTCGTCATCCATCTATCACGCAGACAGATCTAAAATAATCATTTTCGACATCCATCCATTACGCATAAGGATCTACAATTATCATCCTTCGTCATCCATCTATCACTCATACGGATCTACAATAAAAACCCTTCGTCATCCATCTATCACTCATACAGATCTACAATAATCATCCATTGTCATCCGTCTATCACTCATATGGATATACAATAATCATCCTACGTCACCCATCTATCACTCATACAAATCTACAATAATCGTCCTTTGTCATCGATCTATCACTTATACGGATCTACAATAATCATCCTTTGCCATCCATCTATCACGTAAACATATCTACAATAATCGTTCTTCGTCATCCATCTATCACTCATACAGATCTACAAAAATCGTCCTTCGTCATCCATCTATCACTGATACGGTTTTTACAATAATCATCCATCGTCATCCGTCTATCACTCATATGGATCTAAAATAATCATCCTTCGTCATCAATCTATCACTCATACAGATCTACAATAATCGTCCTTCGTCATCCATCTATCACTAATACGGATCTACAACAATCATCCTTCGTCATCCATCTATCACTCATACAGATCTACAACAATCATCCTTCGTCATCCAACTATCACTCATACAGATCTACAATAATCGTCCTTCGTCATCCATCTATCACTTATACGGATCAACAATAATCATCCTTTGCCATCCATCTATCACGCATACATATCTACAATAATTGTCCTTCGTCATCTATCTATCTACAATAATCATCCTTCGTCATCCGTCTATCACTCATACGGATCTACAATAAAATCCTTTCGTCATCCATATATCACTCATACGGATCTGTAATAATCATCCTTCGTCATACATCTATCACTCATACAGATCTACAATAATCATCCTTCGTCATCCATCTATCACGCAGACAGATCTAAAATAATCATTTTCGACATCCATCCATTACGCATAAGGATCTACAATTATCATCCTTCGTCATCCATCTATCACTCATACGGATCTACAATAAAAACCCTTCGTCATCCATCTATCACTCATACAGATCTACAATAATCATCCATTGTCATCCGTCTATCACTCATATGGATATACAATAATCATCCTACGTCAGCCATCTATCACTCATACAAATCTACAATAATCGTCCTTTGTCATCCATCTATCACTTATACGGATCTACAATAATCATCCTTTGCCATCCATCTATCACGTAAACATATCTACAATAATCGTTCTTCGTCATCCATCTATCACTCATACAGATCTACAAAAATCGTCCTTCGTCATCCATCTATCACTGATACGGTTTTTACAATAATCATCCTTCGTCATCCATCTATCACTCTAACAGATCTACAATAAAAATCCATTGCCATCCACGGTTTTTACAATAGTCACCCTTCGTCATCCACCTACCTACAATAATCATCCTTCGTCATCCGTCTATCTACAATAATCATCCTTCGTCATCCGTCTATCTACAATAATCATCCTTCGTCATCCATCTATCTACAATAATCATCCTGTGTCATCCATCTATCTACAATAATCATCCTTCGTCATCCATCTATCTACAATAATCATCTATCGTCATCCGTCTATCTACTATAACCATCCTTCGACATCCGTCTATCTACAATAATCATCCATCGTCATCCGTCTATCACTCATATGGATCTACAATAATCATCTTTTGCCATCCATCTAACACGCATATATACCTACAATAATCGTCCTTCGTCATCCATCTATCACTCTCACAGATCTACAATAATCACCCTTCGTCATCCATCTATCACTCATATAGATCTACAATAATCATCTTTTGTTTTTTAATAATCACTTTATCAGACTCGCCAAAATGAAGAGTTCAAAGCGCGAGGGTAAATAAAAACTTATACATACGTAGGCAAAAGTATCTAAAAATAATAATTGTCTCAATAAACAGATTTTGACAATATCAAGGCCAAAAAGGTCAAATGTAATAACAAAGCAAATTTTTAGAGTAATCAATGAGGACCTTAATTTTATATTTACAGGAACCTTTATGTATCACAAGAAAAATGTTGTGATATATGTACATTTAATACTGGAAACTATTAATTCTTTCATGTAATCTTGGTTTAATCATAAAATTCCCTAGATCTATAATCATATTTTTTAAACACGTAAACTCTATTAATTTTCAAATTAATGACTAATTGATATAATGTGCAACATTATGGAAATATTCAAACTCTTCTTCATATTCAACCATTGTAAAATGTACAATATTAAGTGAAACCATATCTACAATGATATGTAATAAACCTATCGATTAGCAACACAGCGACACAATCGTCTCAATATAGACTACATAATACTATAACAATACAGATGCAACGATATTTCCAATTTTCCTGTCAACAAGTAGCCATTACTCTTAAATGCTGTTATGTAATATACCAGAAAAGTATGTATTTACTTTATCACTGAGCCTTATACTACATTCCGTTATTGGAAGCGGAAGATATGAAAAACCATAGATAACAAGAACATCAAACCGTTCGAATTATTAAGATATCTTGGATATGCTTCAGTATCTTACCAGCACATCGCAACAAATGCACAAATGTGCCTCCCAATCACTTTGTATCATACACCAATTGTACGACGTTTATTTCATGAATATGAAGAAAACTTGATTGTTTTACGTTTAATATTTTTGAAATAGAGCATACTTTATAACGCCACCTTTCGTTTCTCTACTAAGCTATGTAAAATGTGTTTTAATATTGTAGTGTTATCCATATGAAAGAATGAATAGCAACTATAATCTTATTGATTCAGAATCTCGTTATTGTTCGTGTATTGTGAAGTTGTTTGGTTTTAGTCACCGTGAGTTCAGAATTGTATGTATTTGATGCATGGTTTTGTGACTTCGAAGGCGAGTGTAGCGTTAGCGTTGCAGCCTTCTGTAGTCATCGTGCGGCCCATTTTTGCTATTGTTCTATAATCTTTGTTTTACTATGGACTGTGATTTCATTTCCTCCGACCGATAATATAATTCCAAAAAGATTCAAAATGCAATTGACACAGCAGATGAAATAGAGATCCAAATTTGTATTGTGAGTTTTGTTCTATCAACACTTCAAATATATGGTAATCAAAGCATGAAATGACATGAAATGTAGATGACTACTACGCATTACTATAGCAACGGTAGAAATAGTCCTCCACTTCAGCGGCCCAAGCGACGATAAATATATTTTGGTCGCATTTTATTTTGGTAAAATGCGGGGGAAATTTAAGCTGTGGACTCAATACCACGATTTCAGAATTGACATTTGATTCGGAATTAGCACTTTAAAATGGTGGTACATTTGCTTTGTTTATACAAAATATCGATTTTAATTCGCGCAAAGACTAATGTTTCTTGTTTCCTCTTTCGTCATTCTAAAAACCAGTCATTTTCATTGACGTTTACGCTATTATACGAATGAGCTGGGGGTGGGGGTGGGGGGGGGGGGGGGTGCAGAGTGAAAGTAGAGACGAGTACCAGTTATTTAGCTGTCTCATACAGGAGTTTGCAAAGTATTCGTACCTAGAAATGAAAGCGTCTAGATAATCAAGACCATGCACTTTTACAAAATGTCGAAGTGAGAACGAAAATCTCAGCTTGCAATCGAAAAAAACATGTTCTAACCAAAATCAAAGTACAACTTTTAATTACTTTACACCCCTGAACAACCATTTCTTCCATAAGTAGTTTTAAACCACTATTAGTTGACATTGTCAACCACGAATTAGACAAGAAATTCTGAGTTGCAGGCATCTGCGTTTGTGAAATAAGCAAATGGTTTGTTTAAGAGTTGTAGGTAGCAATATTTGATACAATACTGATATTGCAAATCAAGAGTTGCGGGCAGCAACAATTTACAATACCGTGCATTTAATATAGACGAGTTTAATCAAAGTAAGGCATTTTGACAATACCCCATGGTTCACTGAACTATTGAAAACTTAATGAGTGAAAATCATCCAAATACTTCTTTGGCTATAAGGTTTCACTCATTACCTGGAGCAATGATATTATGTTGTTTGTTTGTATCTGTCTATCTATCAACCACTGTCCAGGATGTTTTTTGTTTGTTTTTAAATAAATTACATCTGTCTTTCAAATATTTTATTATGATTTATGTTCGTACCTATATTATATAGAAGTCTTTTTTGCAACTTACATAACAACTATGCTGTACAAAGTACCGAATTAGTCATCAAGTTAATGTTATTAAGTTAATTTACGTTTATTTTTACAGTACACTGCTATCAAATCGCGTTACAATGGAATTAAATTCATATTTCAGAATCTTATGAGCTGTGCAAACTACCATAAATAGCCATCAACTTTATTTTGTTCTATTTACAGCATACTGTGTGTGATACATTCGCGTTGCAATGGAATTAAATTCACATTTCATACTTTTATTTCAAACGCAAATAATGTTTATTCTCACAAATAAATAATATGGTTTAAACATAGAGATATTAGAACAGTTCTATAAACATAGGAATATAAAGAAACTGTACTCAAATGATAGTGTAGCAATTACAATAATGACATTAACGGAACCAAACAAAAATAGTGTATTGCTGTAATTTTGAATTAGGTTTTATTTGGCATTCATGTAACACAAATAACATGGCAATCATTCGTATTTTCCGATCGGCAGAGGAAATATTAAATCGGAAGTGTGGTTACCTCGAGTCACATAAAACGGTTACGAACAGGAACATGGATAAATAATACGTGTTGTGAAGGTGACACTGCATTTACGATTTATCGTGTTTAACTTAACGTAATGTTTAAGAAATAAAAGTGTATAAGTATTCTTTCATCATTTGTTTGTTAGTTAAGATCTAAAGAAAGAAAGGACACATAAGTGAATAGTGTATTTTGATTAATATTTTAAGTTGTTGTTTAGGTTTTTTGAATTTATATATTTTGTACTATTACTTACTTGAGACATTGTTATGGGCGTTTCAATCTTTTCACTTCAACGAACCATGTGCTATTAATAATGTATGGTATGGTGATCATGAGGTTTTCTTATATATTGAACGTAGATGTCATGTCAGCAGAATAACAAATGCGTTCGTAAAGCAGAAAAAGAAGAATAATTTTGTATGCACAACATTCAATTCACATTTTCGTTTAAAATTGGTACATTTTATTCATTTACAAATAGTATTTGGATATGTTTAATAGTTTAATTATTATTGTCGTATCTCTCTTACCGCATGCTTGACAGAAATTTGTGAACATTCATTTTATCAAAATTCTGCTTATTCAGGCGATAACAAATAAAATGAAAGTTGATGACATCGTGCAAAAGACAATAACGAATAAATTAATAAAGCTTTAATATAGCTACTTGTCGATGACTGCATAGATTTATTGATTGATTTATTTATTGATTGACTATTTAGTGTCTATTTATGTCACTGAGGGCTAACAGATGAAAAAATTACATAGTGAACACATTATTTGCATTCATGAAGATATACACGTTTTAGAATCAGTTCGACTGTGTAAGAGGCCAAATAACAAAGTTCGTTATATGTTAACTAGTAAGTACGCAAATGAAGAGCAAGTTTCTTGTACATGGTCAAAGTCATAATCCTGGTCGAACATTAAACTTAGGTCCTTCATTAGACAAGATGTCTCTTGTATAGCACATATTCTATATTAATATATATATTATATATTTCAAAATACACATTGGATTTCTTTTTATAAACATAGTTGCTTGTGAAATTTTTATTGGATTTCAAAAAAAAATTGCTAAATAAAGTGATCATTAAATATGTATTCCACAACACCCATGACGTCGACTGAAACGTAAATCAATTTTTTTTATTTAAAAAATATTATGAAAAATAATCAATATACGATATGATTTAAAAGTAAATTCCAATCAATGTTTTATCTATATTTTAGATAATCTCCATATAACATAACGTCTCAAGATTGTATTTGAAGTTGTATTCGCTATGGATTTCACTATGAGTAAATATAAGCTCACATATTTCCCTGCTCATTTAGAATAGTCTATGCGCGAATAATAGCATGGAAAGTAACAGACATGCTGTGGATGTGATAATAGTGTTCCTTTGTTGAATGGCAGCAGAACTAGCTGAGCTTGTGCACGTGTTAGGTTTAGAATCCTCTGTGAACTTCCAGCTGCCACACCGTCGGAAGTTATTTCGTGTAGATTTCATCTGGCCAATATCACTCACTTGAATAACTACTGACATTCCCAGCGAAAAACGAAAATCAACATGGCAATGAAATAACCAGAAATCTGTAACGAAAACAATTATCATACATTATAAACAAAATCAATTCAGAAAACAACTACAAACTGCAAAGCCACAGTTATATATTTATTAAGCAAACAAAAATGAAGGTTGCGAATATGAAATACAACATTTTGTAACAGTACCATAATGTATTTATATTCGACACTGCAGACAGACGTCATCATCGAATTGCAATGTAATTTGCAGAAAACTGTTCTATATCAAAACAGAAACACGTTTTATTTATGAAAACAAACGCCATAATGTATAAAAATTTATACTCGTGTATATATTGATGACAGTTATTAGAAAATGGCAGTTGTTATTTCAAAATATATTTAGTTTATGAAAACAAAAGAAATCGAATATTGTAATAAATAAGAACTAAAAATGCAAATTGGTACCCATTTCAATTTTCCATTTGTCCTATCGTGATGCATTGACTTTTTGTATAATTAAAACTTTAAATGTACTCGATACATAACGATGCCTGTTTTCAACACGGCAATTGGTGTTGTAAATACGTTTAGTAAACGAAATAGAAAT